>WOXC01011702.1:260000-299556 GCA_011680675.1 Gymnobelideus leadbeateri
GGACTATACTACAACTTTATGAATGACAAAATAAATCCCTCATTTTTAAATCAACTGTGATGGACATTGTAAGAGTGTTATAGAGAATGAACTTCAATATGCACTCTATTATTCATACACAATAAAAATGTTAAACTAATGCTTAGCTGTCTTAAAATAACAAAAAACTAGACAATTCAGAATTTAGGCAACTATTTCATCTTAGAAAACTACACTGTTTATGAGTTTTACAGTTATCAAAATTTTTTTCATATATTGGTATTTTAATGATTCAGTTCAACAAACACAGAACTTAATTGTTTTACGATGCATTATATGACATATTTTTGACATACATGTTTCTTAAAAATTATTTGAGAACATCAGTGGCAGAATTTTTTTTCAGCTAGTCAATGATTAAACTTTGGACTACCTCGGGTTTCCAAAATGGCGGGTCATATATCCATTTGGCCTTGCAATACACCAAGCTCTGGACAACATGGGGACAAATGTTATCCTAATCATTGTACTCACCAGCATTGCTCAAAACCTGCATGATAATGTTCTTCAGGTCTCTGGAGGCAAAGGTAAACGGAGCTTCTTCTGCTCTCATCTCAGAAAGATCTGGCCATAGCAGCCATATAGATTTTACTGAGAAGCCTCCAAGACTGAACTATTTATGTTAAGTCAGAACTCTGGTAACAAGCCACAGGTTACCTTAGGACAAAGGAAACCATATCATATTTCTAGGCTAAAGAAAAGGTGACAGGGTTAAAGACTAAAAGTTCTTGAGAGAGATACAGAGGATTAGGAGAAAAAGATACTCTAGAATATAAGAAGAAGCAGCACTGCAGTTTAAATGAGGAGTGATATGGGTTCTAATTGTGCCTGTGGTATTCTGACCTGACTCTACATTTCCTCATTAATCAAATGTGGATAATCAAACTTATAATACCTATTCTGTAGGTATTTATGAAACTCACTGAGAGTCCCAAATAAGATAATGATTGTAAAGTGTTTGTAAATCTTAAAATGTTCTGTATATAAATGACAGTTACTAAATTTGAGAAACAGAGACAAAGGTAGCTTGACTTGACCACAGAGTACATGGAGGTAAGTAATGTATCAGAAGGCTGGGATGATAGAATGGGTCAAGGATATGAAGAATTTTAAATGTCAGAGGAGTTTATATTTGATTCTAGAGGAAAGAGGAAGCCACGCAATTGATGACAGAATGTATTGGGGGAGAGATTTGAGGCGGGTTTGGGGGGGGGGGTGGGGCAGATTTGAGGCATTTTCCAAAGTCTCTAAAGAGTCAAGGTTTTACAATATACAGATACACATTTATGTTTGAGTTAATAATCAAGGCTTCTTTTGTTTTTTTTAAGCAATTTCTTTCTCTAATACATTAATGAATACAAATCTGGGTGATGAGAATACTGGGGAATAAATGACTAATTTGTCCACAAAGGTGGATAAAATGGAGTTGGTGGCTTGTAATAGCTTCTATAAATACCGTACCATTCATTACATATTTCCATTTTTCCTGATCCCTTCAAAGATTAGTTGCCCCAAACTTGGTCCTGCTCAAGATGCTGCTGCTTCTTTTGCATTATTAATAACATATTCACTTATTATTGCATGGGAGGGTAAAAAGAGACATCTTTTTATCAGTTGTAATAAAGTTCTGGAAGAAAATTAAATCAAATGACTAAAATGAAACTTCTGAATCATACATATACTCAATTATCCATATAAATTTCAAATATTGACTTTAATAAAAGGTATGATTTCACCAGTATGAGCACTCTTTAATTATATCAATACTTAATGCTTTTTCTGCATAACAAACTCCAACTATTCCATCCTTCCCTTTTATACAAGTTTATCACTCCTACCCTGACATCAACTTTCCTTTCTTAGCCTTATACTTAGCAAATTTCAATAAGACACTTTTAATATAACCTTAAATCATCTTTGTCCTTCTACCTTAATACTTTTCCCATTTGCCCTTCCACCTGACTACAATAAGCCTCTCCATCTATTACTGGTGGCTCTGCAGGGTATGTCTTGCTTGGGCCCTTCCATCTTGCTGCAGACAAGTCCTCTGAGGCCACCTACAACTCCTCAGAGTCTGCCATACCCTTATCCCAGTAACCTCCCTGACCCCACCACCCATTTCCTGACACATAAAAGTTGTCCAATGCAACTGGTTCAAACTCAGGGAGAACCTCAGTGGACAATAATAACTTCCCCGAACTCATTCTTCAATGATTAATATGTTTATAAATCCACTCTTGTCAAACTCAGTGCTCCTGAAACCTGAAGTGCCATTGTTCAAACCCCATTTGCCAACCATCACTGTCACTATCTACTCCCTCATTCCTATGTCTCTCAACCTAATCTCCTAAACTCTTACTCAGCAAGCAATCCTTTTACTAAACTCTCTCGAATGCCTGCTCCACAGGTTAAAAATGATTTCATCATCAACCTTTTCTTACTCCCTCCAATTTCTTTCACTCACTTAAACCTGGTTCTGCTTTGGTAATATGTTTTCCAGCAGCGGTTGCACTTTTACTCAAACCTCTGATTTGCTGGTCATGGTGGGGGAGTTAGAGTATACTTTGGTCTCCATTGTCCATTTCAAGCTCTTGCTCTACCACAAATACTCAGTAATCTCTCCTACTTTAAGGTTCATTTAATATGTCACCCAATTAAGATTCTGGTAACAGTTGTCTACTGACCTCCAGAATATACTTTTTCCTTACTCACTGAGTTTACTGCCTGGCACACAGGATTTCTCTCCTTCCCAAATCTTCCCTCATACTGTGGTGTTAATAGTTTAATGTATATATTAATTCTTTCCCCATTACCTTATTTTCCCAATTCCTCAACTTGTTCATTTCCGAAGATCTAGCCACCCACCTTGATATAGATACACAGGGAAACAGTAATAGCCTTAATCTTTCAATCACCTGAAAATGTTCCACATACAGGTTCATTAACTATGAAATTCCCTTATCTGATCATAAACTGTTGCTATTCCACCACATCCTCTTTATCCTCACTGCTATCTCAAATTCCTCTGCTCTAGTTCTTTCCCAGGCTACCAACACTACACTGGACACACTCTCCTCCCTTTTCCATATTGATTTCCCAATCCTGTCCTCTTCCCTTGAGTCCCTTGCCTGTTTGGGTAAAGATCTTACCCTTCCAACCTCTAGCCTTGAACTATTCCCATTATCCACTGGCTTCATTCCTACTGACATGCCATTGAATGAAGTTAGGGAAAATCATGACACCATGGTGACATGGGTCTACTACAAGTATATGCTACATAATCTGAACTGGTTCCTCACTTCTACATAAGGCAATCTTTTCATTCTTTCCTAATGAATCCCACTCACCAGAATGGCTTGTCTAAACCTTTCCATTCATCCTCAAAACCTCCCACATGTCTTCCTCTTCCCCATTCTCACAGCAGAGAATCTTGGCTCATATTTTACTTCAAAAATGGAGGCCATGGGGGAGGCGGAGCCAAGATGGTAGAGTAGAAACAGCTCATCCAAGCCACTCAGCCCCCAGATTCCCCCCAAACTATGTGAAAGGGGACTCTGAACTACTTCTGGAGCCCCAGCACCCACAGAATGACACAGAGAAGCTAACCTCCCACTGAGGACAGCCCAGCAGCCCTGCAGGAAGGACCAGCGCAGAGATCTGGGAGCTGGCAGCGCGCAGCGCGTGGGAGCCGAGCCAAGCAGAGCCCAGGTCAGAGCCCAGGTCCCCGTGAACCGAGGATTTAGCCCCAGGGCAGCAGGGCCAGCAGCCAGCTGGAGAGACCCCAGAACACCAGCACCTGTGGCGACTCCAGAATTATCAACATAGACATGCCTAGGACAAAGTGAGAGGTTAGTGCCCTATGGACTTTGGTACCAGTATTTGGGGAATGCGTCGGCTTCCTCCCCTGGGGGCTAGAAGCTGCTGAGGACACACACCATTTTGTAGTTTTCAGAGGCAGCTCCAGCTCCTGGCCTGCGAACTGTAGGGAGATCCAGCGATCAGTCTTGGGGGGTAATTGCTCTTGCTTTAACCTCCCTGGATCTGGATTGTGATCTAGGGTGGAAGTCGTGGGTAGGTTTACAGCTTGCCAGAAACGGAAGTTGCCCCCCACACGTTCGGGATGAAAATTCCCCTATCTGGCCTTAAAGCCATAGTGTGGCAACAAGCCCAAAAGTCAAGTAATTAAGTGGCAACATGCCAAGGCAAAGGAAACAGAAAAATGCAACCCTAGACTCCTATTTTGGCGGCATAGAGCAGGAAAAGGACTGTGAGGTCAGAAGTCCTGCTCCAAAAGCCCCAGGGGAAACCATGAGCGGGTTGCAGGCCATAGAGGACCTTAAGAAGGACTTTAAAATCAAATAAGAGAAGTGGAGGAAAAATTGGAAAGAGAAATGAGAAGGATGCAGGAAAAGTATGAAATGAGGGTCAACAGCCTGACTGAGGAAAACAACACCTTAAAAAATAAACTAACTCAAATGGCAAAGGAGGCCCAAAAAGGCAATGAGGAGAAGAATGCCTTAAAAAGTCTATTTTGCCAGATGGAAAAAGAATCTCAAAAGTTCACTGAGGAGATTCATTCCTTCAGAGTTAGACTGGAGCAAATGGAAGCTAATGACTTTATGAGAAATCAAGATGCAAGATCCAAACAAATGAAAGAATAGAAGGCAATGTGAAATATCTCATGGGAAAAACTACTGACCTGGAAAATAGATCCAGGAGAGACAATTTAAAAATTATTGGACTACCTGAAAGCCATGATCAAAGAAAGAACCTAGAAATCACCCTTCAAGAAATCCTCAAGGAAAATTGCCCTGATGTTTTAGATCCAGAGGGCAAAATAGAGGCTGAAAGAATCCACTGATCACCTCCTGAAAAAGATCCCAAAAAGAAAACTCCCAGGAATATTATAGCCAGGTTCCAGAATCCCAGATCAAGGAGAAAATACTCCAAGCAGCCAGGAAGAAACAATTTCGATATTGTGGAAACACAATCAGAATAGCACAGGACCTGGCAGCTTCTACACTGAGGGATCGAAGGGCATGGAATATGATATTCCAGAGGGCAAAAGAGCTGGGACTGAACCCAAGGGTCACCTACCCAGCAAAACTGAGTATTTTGTTTCAGGGGGAAATATGGTCATTCAGTGGAATAGAGGACTTTCAAGCATTCTTGAGGAAAAAACCAGAGTTGAATAGAAAATCTGACATCCAGACACAAGAAGCAATAAATGTTTTGGTTCTGTCTTCCATGTGGAGAGTCGGTTATATTTTTCGATTCAGAATTATGCCAGTATATTCATAGCTGCAAAGATGCTGTGAATATTGTGTTCATGCTACACCCATGGTCCCCAATTGACACCATTCGGATGCTTTTTGCCACTATCTTGTACTTCACCCTTGTTTCAGATGAAGAAATAGCCTTTTCCTTGTTGAGGCTAACCCTCAACATGATACCATTTTATACAGTCTTCTCTAACAGAGTGTCCCTTCTATTATCCCTACTCTATAGCCAATCTTTAATGTTTCCCTTTCTACTGGCTTCTTCCTTACTGTCTACAAATAATCCAATATCTCCCCAATGTTAAAAAAAAAACCCATCACTTGATCCATATCCTGTATCTCTCTTCTCTTTGATAGGTAAACTCCTTGAGAAGGCTGTGGATAATTGAAGTATCACTTTCCTTTGCTCTCACTCCCTTCTTAAAACTCTTTGTAGTTTGACTTTTGACCTCATCATTCAAACAAAATCATTCTCTCCAAAGAAAATCTCTCTTACCAATTTTAAAGACCTTGTTGTAATTCTCATCCTTTTTGACTTCTCTGTAACAGCTGCTGACTTTGATATTGTGTAAGTTTTCAAGACACTCCTTTATTCTGGTTCTTCTATTCCTATTTGTCTAACTGTTCCTTCTCAGTCTCCTCTGCAAGATCTTCATATATTTCAAGCCTAAAAATCATGGTTATTTCCCAAGGCTCCTTCATTAGCTCCCTCCTCTTTTCCCTCTATAATTTTGTTCAGTAATCTCATCAACTCTGTTAATTTAGATATTATCTATATACTAATGTTTCTCAGAATTATTTATAAGGTCCTAACCACTCTTCTGACCTCCAGTCTCACATTTTTAGCTATTTATTGGACATTTCGGACTGGATCTCCTGTTGACATCGTAACCTGACCATATCCAAAGTTGAGTAGTCCCCTATATCTAACTTCCCTATTATTGTCCAGGGCACTGTCATCCTCCCAGTCATATAAACATTCAACTTACTTTTCATTCTTTCTAACCATCTCTCCCATAACCAATTTCTTGTCAAGTCCTATAGTTTTTACCTTCATAACATCTCTCATATATGTACCCTTCTCTCCTCTAATACTGCTATCAACATGATGCAGGCATTACCCCTAGCTATTATAATAGCCAAGTACAGACTGGACTCAGACCCAAAGTTCTACAAAGAGCACAGCAACAAAACTATATGTTTGTCTAAAAGAAAACACCTTTTTAAAAAAACTCATTTTATTTTCAATAGCAAGTATTTATGTTATTTCTTCCCAAGGTACCACCCACACATCCCACCCCCTAGGAAAAAAATAATAGGAGGGAGGAGGAAGAACATAACAAATGAACATAGTCAAATGAAATACATTGGACATTGGTCGTGTCCAAAATATCTGTCTTATTCTCTATCTTGTATATGTAAACTCTGTCAGGAAAGGAGTAGAATACTTTATAATAAGTCATATGGAATAGTGATAGGTCATTACAATGATCACAATTATTAAGTCTTTGTAGCAGCAAGCACCCCAACATCCCTAGGGTGGCTGCCAACACATGTTCTTAGATCTGCTTTTCTAAAGGAAAGCAACTCAAAATGGGTTAACAATCTTGCTTTAATCAATCAAACATAGATCGTTTACCTAGTTCAGGGGAAAAAGGTCAGCACCCCAAACTTCAAAGTATACAGACAGAACTTACAAAACAAACAGATCAAGCAGACAGGCTTCCAAACTGCCCAACCATTACATCAATACCAAATCACAGTAACCAGAGAGGGAAGCATCAATATCTAGGTTTTCAAAGCCAGGGGGCTCTCAGCCGGGGGCTGCCCAGAGTCTGATCTGGTCAAATCACACAACACTTCTCAAAGTGAGCCCCAAAGCAAAGCCTCACATCAGGGATTATATAGCCTTCTCCTGGATCAGAGAAAGTAACAACCCTCTTGACCCACTGCCCAATCACACAGCATCAAGGTGTGGGCATTCCTGAAAACCAAGCCTCCTGCCACAGGCTCCATGTGACCACATTCAGCCTATCAGGGGGCAGAGTATATTTTCAAACCAAGGAAGATTCTCAGAGTCTCTTAAGCCAATCAAATGGCCTAGGGGCAGGGAAGATCTTCAAATTTGCATTTCCATTACAGTCTTACAAGTTGTTTTTTTTTATAATGTTGTCATTGTATACAATGCTGCTATTGTATAAATTATTCTCCTGATTAGGTTCACTTTACTTGGCACCAGCTCAAACAAATCTTCCCAGGTTCCCATTTATTCTTTTCTTATAAGACAGTGATATTCCAGTATATCATATACTATAATTTGTTTAACCAATCTATATAGAGGGGCATTGCATAACTTCTAGGTTTTTGTCAATATAAAACAAAATGATATATATATCATTCTATATGCCAGTCTTCTTTCTTTGATCTCTTTTTGGTATACAAGTAATAATATTATTGCATGAAAGGATATGCACAGTTCAGTGACATTTTAGGCATAACTCATAACTCAAAATTGCTTTATGGTGTGAATAAATCAATTCATAGTTCCACCAAAAGTACATTAGTGTATCTGTTTTCCCATAGTCCCACCATTTCTTGTTTTTCTCATCTTTGCATATCTGACAGATATGAGGTATAATTCAGAGTTGCTTTAATTTACATCCCATTAATAATCAGTAATTTGGAGAATCTAAAGGCAACTTCTTGAGGATTCAGGGAAAAGGACTTTCAGGAGCAGTTATTCACACTTAGATTTTACCTAACAATAAATTGGCTACAGTGAAAAAAAGATAGAATTGTCAATGCTGAAAGGGTTATAGAAAGGCAGAAAAATCAATGAATTATTAGTGGAGCTGTCAATTTGTACAACCATTCTGTAAAGCAATTTGGAATTATGGAAATAAAGTGACCAAAATGTCCATACCTCTGATTTAGAGAGATTTCTAGGCTTAAACCCCAAGGAATCTATTAATAAAAAAGACTCCCCACACCCACCCCAAATAATAAAATATTTGTAACACTTTTGTGGTAGCAAACAACTGAAAACAATGCAAATGCCCATAAATTGGGTAATGGTTAAACAAATTATGGTATATGAATGCATATAATATTGTTCTTTAAGACATGGTGAAAATAATTAATATAGAAAATCATGGAAAGATGATAGGAACTGATATAAACTAAGTAAACAGCGACAGTAAAACAATATACAGAATGACTATAACACAAAAATAATGGAAAGAATAAGAAAAAAATTGAAAAAGAGTAAAGAAATAGATTTGCCATATATCAAAGATATGAGAGGACATCTCCATATTCCTTTTCTTTGTTTAGGTGGAGAAGTGCATCAGTGTGAAAGTCTATAAAAATGTCAGAGTTTTTTCTATGTGTTGATTAGTTTCTTTTTCTTAAAAAACATTTATTATAAGTGATGGCTATACTGGGAGAGGGAAAGCAGCAGGATACAGGGGGAAATTTGGGCAATATAAAAATAAAAGATATCTATTTTTTAAAACTCAATTTCTACAAATTATTTGTAAACTCCTTGATAGCAGAACCTTGCTCATCTTTGTCTCTACTCCATGTAATCTATGAACCAGCAACACTAGTCATTTTTCCGTTCCTGACAAAGAACACTCTATCTTTTAATTCAGTGTCTTTTCACTATTTGTTTCATTCCTGGAATACTCTTTCTTCTCACCTCTGCCTTCCTTCAAGACTCAGCTCAAATCTGACCTTGACAAAAGACCTTTCACAGTCATTGCCACTATGAATGACAAGAGACCTGAGATCAAGGTCAATTTAGGCAATTTAAGCAGGACCATAACAAGCAAAAGTGAGATACACATTGAATCTAATTTAATTCCTTTAATTATTTTTGGTAAAATAATCCTATTCTCTACTCTCTTCCACATTTACAAATCATTTACGATTCATTTATTCTAAATTTTAAGTACCTGGAAAATAGCACCTTCATACTACTGGCTTTAAAAAAGAATCGAAGGACAATAACAGCTACATAAAAATGATCTTATGAACCTAGAAAAGGCCAATGTTTAGCTTTGATACCTTCAAAGAAACAAATAAACAAAAAGGAAAAAAAAAACCCAGGATATGAAAGAAGGATAGAAAAATGGAAGGACAGAAGGAAACAGGAAAGGGAGAAAAAGAGAGAGCTTAAAAAAAAAAGGATAGATCAGAATTAAAGAATTTTAGGGATGAAAGGTCCTCAGAAGCACAAAGTTCAACCCCTACATTAGAAAGAACTGTCTCTACATCATGACAAATGGTAACACAGGCTCAGCTTGAAGCCCTCAGTATCTTCTTCCCCACATATCCAGTTGAAAATTGATTATTAGGAACTTCCACCCATTGTCTCAGGGTAAAATATAACACATATAATTCCCTCCACATGACATCCTTTAAAATACTTGCAAATAGCTAGCATGTATCTGACTTCATTGCTTTGAGGTTTAAATACCCAGGTCTTTCAACTGATACTAGATAGTACAGTTTCCAAACTCCATCCTACACAAATTCCCCATTATCAGTAGCTCTATTGAATACAACTCAAAAGGAGGCTAGGTTGGCCTTAGTCTACCTTGCATTGGTTTTAAGGACTTCAAATTTCTGCCATACTCCTAACTAACCCTGACAAAAAAACCCAGTTCAGCCAGGTACCATGTGTTCTTGCTGAAGTTGTCTTGGTTTGGTCTTCTCCAAACTAAATTCTCATAAACTATTCCTTAAATAATAGTTTCCATAATTTTTTTCAGGAATCAATGCTAAGACTAAAAATTAGATAATATAAATTTCTCTCTTTTTATGAAAATCGAGACTCCTTGTCTATGGAAGGGCAGAGCAGCAGTATAAGCCTAACAAAGTAGACACAAAAGGCATAAGCTCCAAGAATGTTTCCATGTTGACATTAGTGATGCTGGAACTATTCAAATTAAGGGCAAAATTTGAAGATTACCATAAATTAAACTGCTACTAAACCTGAAGAATGTTATGCTATGAAGAAACAAAAAGGAAAAAAATAAAGTATGAGTGATATATATGAGGATAGTACAAACACCTATGATTAGAAAAGCTTACTTACTAAATTCAACCTTTTAAAGCTCAAGTGTGGCTTCCTGATGAGTTGGAAAAACCTCCCTGGTGGGCTTTTATACACTTCACTAGGGAATCAGCTACTTACAGCCAATAGTCTTGAGTGCATTTTTGTCCTGAACAGGTGCTAATTAGCCTAATTAACAGGCTAGATACTTGTTAGCTAGCTGGGGAGGGGATTTAACCTTACCCTTGCCAGATCCTAGGAAGTACTTGCCAGAGCTTGTCTTAAATACCTTATTACCTTATATGTTGCCCAGGTTCAAGAGGCTGAGAAATGTTTGGGATTTTTTTTCTGCCTCTTCTAAAATAAGCATCAGAAAGAACATTTTTTTCCTCCCATTAAAGCAGGTAGAAGAGCTAATGAGGAGAACATTAATCAGTCCCAGATTACCTTATGTTCCTAAGAGGGCAAAAAATTTTCACTCTAAAGAATAGCCAGTTCAGTAGTCAAGCACTTTAGCCCATCACAAACACATGTAAACTACATGTAAATTTTAAGTTTATTCTATGACTGTGAAAATTCTTTGTCAAAGACCCTAAAATTCAATAAAATCATTATGTACAGTTTCAGATAGAATTCACTTCCTTATCCTGTATGTCTTGTAAATAACAACATATCCTTAGGAGTTTTCTAGACTAGACATCAATAATTTTTTAAAACTTGAGATGGATATATATTAACAGGGAAATCTGGTGCCTAGGTAATTCTTGCTGTTTTCAATTTCAATCCATCAAGTTTTCACAAAAGAAGTTTTCTTCTGAAATTATTCACCTCATACTAATTTTAAAAACCAACAAGAGAAGTACAGGTGGAAGAAATTATAGGACACGTGAGGGACCCAATCAGTCCCATTCTTACCAGAAATTTCACCACCACCACACTTCAACTGCATCACAAAATTGCTGTGGTATAAAAATTCAAACAAATTTAATTATCATATAAGTTAAATATCTGAAAACCTGACATTTAAAATAGGGAAAAACTTCTAGTAAGAAAATGAGGTTTTTAACAATACAGGGCAAGTGGAAAATACCAGATTTATCCAAGCAATATTACATATAGCAATGCCACATCAGGGACTGATGTGTATGTTTTAAACTTTGTTGTGACCTTCCTTATTAACAAAGGAGTTGCTTTCTTACTTAATCCAAGTATATGTAAGTGTGTGTATAGACAAACAGACAGACAGATAAATAGATAATTTTCTATATTGAAACTCCAAGAACATTTTCAGTCCCTTCAACAAAGTAGTTACTCTTGGCAATGGAAGCTTCAAGGAGGAATTGTAACTCTTTCAATATTCCTAAACTATCTTAATATGCACAATTTTTAATCATTTTGCACTATTGTTAAAATTGATGTTCCTCATTCAATTGTCATTCTGGTTCTTCCTCCATTAAGCTCATCAATTAATTAATCAAAAAGCCTTTAGGTAAATTCAAAAGAAATGCAGGAAAGATCAGACCCTCAAAGGGTTTATAATTCAATTTGTATGGACAAGAAACAATAAGAGAACATTAAATGCTAAACTGCCTACAAGATAAAGAGGGAAAGTACAATAGATGTAATTCTTAAATGACCTAGAGGAAAAGAGAAGACCACACAGAAGAGGCACAGTAGCCATTACTCAGAGTCCAGCTCCAATCCTAAATAAGGACAGTTGGAAGGAAAAGGAACAAATACAGACACAAAGACAAGCATATGATGTAAGAAGGCTACTTCTGAAAGGGAGAATTCTTAGCAATCCAGAAATAACTTGTTGGCTCCCAATTTCATTCTCCCCACTATTCTAAAATTCCATTGAACTTAGTCAATAGACATTTATTAAGCTTCTACTATGTATCAGGTACAGTGTGCTCAAACACTGGAGTTATAAAGAAAAATTTACAATCCTTGCTCTCAGGAAATCTCACAATATAACAGCATGCAAACAACTACAAACAAGTCATATACAGAATAAATGTTGAATCACCAGGTGGAAGGAATTAAAATTAAGATAAATAGGAAATAATCAACAAAGGAAAGAGACTGGTTTAAATTCTTGTTTAAAACACTGGCTATTGATGAAGCATGTTATTTCATCTAAATCTCAATTTCCTCATCTGTAAAAAGGTGATTAACATTTACACTATCTACCTCACAAGGCTGTTGGAAATGTACTGAATAATCCAGAAAATTATTATTTTATTATTTATAAGTGATTATTGTTTTATACTATTGTAAGTTATTATTATTCTCCTAACTTTATTAGCCCCCAAACCCATTCTACTAGCCTTTGCCTCACTCTCTATATTTCAGACAATCCAATGGGAAGGAGCTCCCTTAATTCCCATATTTGTCATATCAAAACTATATCTTCTTCTCTCTTATTTCTAGAGAAGACACAATTCTCTTTCTAGTTTAGTCTAATGTCCTTCAAGTGTGTACTTGAACTCATCATCTTCTTGTCTATTCATATCTATATCTCTCCACTGGCTCCTTCTCCACTCCTAATAATTTCACTCAGGTATTCAGATGCTTTAAAAACAAACTAACAAACAACAACCCTCCCTTCAGACCTCTGACTCCCTCATGCAATTATACCCCCATTGTAGCTAGTCTAAATAGATGGAAAGAAATGGATTGAGTGGAAAGGCATAGTTCCAAACTAAAAAATCACTTCTACCAAAAAACAGAGACACTAACCCCTACCCCAAAGCAATGAATTGGTTAAGGAAAAGACAATACCTTCAACCAGATGCTAGGCCTCTACAGACGTGTTCAAAATTGTCTAAATGCCTTAGAAGCACTTGCCTATAAGAAGGGCAACACATTTTTTAGGAAGAAGTGAACACTGTGCATCCTAGTTCTGTACAAAGTCCACAAAGGATGGAAGACCCCAGGGGAGGTGATGGAGTAAAGTTTTCACTGGCCAAAATAAAACATCAAAGCAATTAACCTGGGGGGATTCTGCCTAACTTTTGTTAAAGAGATTATAGTACACAACTGAAGACTTGTCAGTCTACCTTTATCAGGGAAAAGTTCTAGCCAATGAGACCCTGCAGACTGAAGGAAAGATGGCTAACCCAGGACCTAAAAAGATTAGTGTGCCAGCAGAGACTATAAGAACAGAAAGAATTTCTAGCCCAATGAGAGCAAGACACCCAGTATAGATGTTGCTCCCAAAAGAACAGTGTATAACATGATGAACAGAGCTCTGGCATCTTGGAGCATTTGAACTGTAAGCTGACACTCACAATGTAGTTCCCATGTATAGATATCATGAAAGATCCCTATGCATTCTCAAAAGAAGGCTACTAGTTGTAGCAACAAGGACCCTAGCATACCCAGGATGGCTGCTAGCACAGGTAACTAAATCTGCTTTTCTAAAGGAAAGCAACTCAAAATGGATTAACAATCTTGTTTTAATCAAACATATGTCATTTACCTAGTTCAGGGGTAAAAGGTCAGCAACCCGAACTTCAGAGAACACAGAGGTTACAAGCAGACAACAAAAACAGACAGAGAAACAGATCAGCAGATAGGCTTCCAACTGTCTGACCACTACATCTATACCTAGTCAGTTACCAGAGAGGGAGGAACCAACATTTGGGTTTTCAAAGCCTGGGGGTTCAATGACTGCCCAGAGCCTCATCTGGTCAAATAACCCAACTCTTCTGAAAGTGAGCCCCACAGCAAAACCTCACATTAGGGTATATATAGCCTTCTCCTGGGTCAGAGATCATCACAACCCTTGTGACACACAAAGTAACAAGGTGTGGACATTTCTGAAAAACAAGCCTCCCACCACAGGCTGCATGTGACCACATTAAGCCTATTAGGGGGGTAGAGTATATTTTCAAATCAGGGAAGGTTCTCAGAGTCACTTAACCCTATCAAAGAGCCAAGGGGCAGGGAAGATATTCAGATTCCCATTCCCATAACACTAGTATATAGGGAAAATCTTTTATGAAGGCTTTATGAGAAAAAACTGACACAAATCACAAAGAATGAAATTTGTTATTCCTTCTTCAGCTCCTATATTATAGGCATTATCAGAGGTTCTCCTCTTCTTCCCTCTTCTCTCACTATGCCTGTTTCACATGGCTTGAACTCATATCTCTGTATATGACTTCCATTTAAACCAATACTTGTAGTACAGTCCTACTTTCCCTTATATGCTACAGACTACCATTCCCATGTGCCTTTGGACAGCTCCATCAGTATGATTTAAAGGCAATTGAGGCTCAAAATTTCTAAAAGGTAAACATATCATATCACACACACACACACACACACACACCCTTCTACTATTCCTAAAGTCCTTGTCTCTCACAATGGCTTTCAATATCATTCATTTCTCACAAATCTTCCTTTATAACGTGCAAAGCCACCACACTTTAAGCTCTCTTTGCCGTTTTCCTTCATTATGACAATATCCTCCAAACAGAACACAGTAATACCTTATTACAATGCCCTTCTATTTGTACCATCCCACTTTATATGACATACCACTGGCAAATTGGCCTTCATGCACAGGTATGATACAGCCTTCAAGTTATATAATATTGTTAAAGCATAGAAATGACTATGCCACTTCTCTTTGCAAACCCTGACTTTTGCCTCCCAAATAAATAAACCTTCTTATTATTCCTTTGTTCCCTATGCTTAGAATGCTTCCCTCTGTCACTGTCCAACATTACCTTTTGAATTCTGCCTTTATGTTCCTCACAACAGCATAGTTGGTATGTCTTCTAGGAACTCTTCTGTCATCCTATAACTCCCCAGAAAGAACTTTCATTTCCTTTTGGGTATAATATGTTTTGCACTGCTAAATGATATCATCTTTTCTCTTAATTCTTGCTTAGCCCTTGGTTATTGAATGATCATTGCCTGAGATAAACTGAGGTTAGTAAATGCCCTTAATTTAGAAAAACCAAGGTCATCTACTGCATCCTGGGCCACTGCCAGTTGTCTTGACTTTTGTCTTTGGCACTGGACTTCAACAACTCTGGAGGAGAGAGAAAGGTTGACTACTTTACACATTTAAATCTAATTCGTGCCCAAGTCCAACTATTACCCTGTTATTATCTTTGATCCTCTTCGAGAATGAAGAACAAACAAGAACAACAACTTCACACCTCTATTAATATGAATTTTATATTATAGTTCTTATGTATTAATTATATATCATAAACATTTGCTTATTCCAAGCACCATCACCCTGTGATTCCTATTTGTGCTTCTTGACACTAGCTTCCTCAGCATCTGTCAGGAATATGGAATTAGACCATGCTCACTGCTCCTTTTATTCACCAGCTACAACACTCATACCAGGACCAGTACTCAGATTATTCTATAACATGGGAAATAAGGGAGTATAATTTAGGGATATGTCAGCTCAGCACCTTATAGACGCATTGTTTTGTCAAGAAAGTCCATAACCCAGGAATTCATTGATTATTAGTAATTTCTCATGCTGATTGATGCAATTTCTTCCTCAGTAACTATTATGCACTTGGCCATTCCAACTGTACCTACCATTCTTAATCCAAAATATACATATACACACATGTGTATACACACACATATACAAATGCAAATGTAAATATACATACATATACATATATACATGTGTGTATGTGTGAGTGTGTGTATATCTATATATATAAAACCTCCCTGACACTCCCCATTCGCAATGACTATTTCAATTATTTGTCAAGTCAGCAATGTAAGGCATTAATACTAATACATAAGCCAAGACACTCAATAAATGTACTTGAGGAAAATAAGAAATTACAAATATGTCACTTTCTTATTAGCAGATGTGTTAGTTTTAAGGTAACAACAATGTACCCTGAAGATCAATTTATGATCTGCCATGTTTTAATAAACTGATTTTCATGTATAGCTAAGATAGATATTACTACTATGGCCAGATTACAGAACAAAGAAAAAAATTCAAGTACTAAATCAGCTGAAGTAATGCTCATACTCTTTTTAAAAATTAATTTATTATAGATTAAATATACAGAACTAGCATATTAGTAGAAACTGACCATGAACCACAAACTTCTAGGCCAACTCAGATACCCTGTCATAATCAAACTTATAAAATAACCATGATTTCTACAGAATATATAAAGGCATAATGGGGAGTTTATAATTTATAATCCTATGTGGTGTTATAACATTATGTCAATTTTATAACATTAATCCAACCATGGCTTTTTATAATATACAATCACTTAAAATAGTGTCATATTGTACTATTATTTAAAGCACATAGAAGTATGTTTCATTAACACTGCTCTATGAATTTCTACTGGTACAAATATATTTTATAGAAAAACACTGAACATCTGTATATAATATTGATGATTCAAACCCCTTTGCACTAATAAAGCTTACAGTTTCATTTGAACACTGTTGTGCTGTTTTTCACATATCATGGATATAGAGGAGATCTTTTGGGTCAGATGGCACAAGTGTTGGAATGTAGCAGGCTACAGATACATCTAGTAACATAGTCTACTCTGTGTTGAAGTAGAATACACAGATAATCATATAATAATAATATATATATATAAACAGTATACAAAGGAAAGCAGAGTCATAAAATTACTGGGCACAAACTGGCTCTTCTTTTTATTGTGCATAAAACAAATCACCTTGTTATTATATTCTAAAAATGTTCAACTAAGTTCAGCAAATATTTATTAAATGCCTACTATTTGTAAGGCAATGTGCTGATAAAATAAGAAATGTTACATATGAAGAATTAACTACTAGATGTTAAAAATATCACTTAAAATATAGCATGCATATAAGCCTTTTCTTCCTCTTGGGCTGTTACTGGATTTTTCAAATGGTCCAGTCATGCTTTCTGAAAAATCTCTTTGGCAGGTATACTCTGAACTCTCAAATACTATACAAACACATACATAAATACATATATACACACATGTCTACATACATATATAGATTTCTTCTTTCCAGTAGAAGTGTATGTGCATGTATGTACACCTGTGTGTTTATGTGTAGTAGGTGCTAGAGCAATATTTACATGCACATACATATATATACATATACTTAGAAACATACACACAGAGGAATTTGAAAACGCAAAATTTTTCCAAATTTGAATTGGTATTGATAACTAGTTGGTAAACTTTTGGGAAAGACACAGTTTAGTCTTTTAGTCACAGTTCAAGTGACTAAATATTTTTTATTATTAATTTATTTTTAGTTTACAAGATTCAATTCCATAGTTCCTTGAGTTTCAAATTTGCCTTCCCTCCTTCCCCCCATCCCCCATGACGGTATATAGTCCAGTACAGGATCTGCAAATATTTTCACATTAGACATTAGTGACTAAATATTTTGATGCCACAGAACTGGAGAAAAGCTCAGATAGCATAGGAATGGAAAGGTCCACAGACAAAGGAAAGAGCTTTTAAATCTTGTACTTCTTTCAAGGAAATTCTTAGGAAGTACATAAACTGCTGCTCCTATCAAACTCTTATATTATCAGAACAGCCAAAGCAGACATATCTGGAGTAGTTTATCCCTCTGATGCACTATTCTAAGTCTTGAGTTCATACATAACCTACAGTTAGAATAAAATATTTCCCTTCATTTACACCTGAAATCTAGAATAAAATCTGAAGTTATTCAGTGCATACAATGACAACTAGTAATTCTTAGTATTTATGTGACTTACATTCCCAAATAAAGGTCGTTTAGACAAAATCTTAACTTTGAAGAGGAGAGAAATCACAAATTAATCAGCATTCTCAAGGATTTTTTTTGTCCACCATACCAAATGAATCTTTAAATCATACAAATTCTATGTGTTATCATCGTTTGTCCCCATAGCCTGCATACTTCCCCAATTTTCTAAAAACTTCCACAGCTAGTCACAATCTTCATCACTTCCTATTTGGATTACAGCAATCCAATCTTGGCTAATTTTCCTTCTTTAGGCTCCTCCTGGGATAATGTATCCTAAAAGGACCAGTGAGAAAAATCTTCCTTACGCGTGTTTCATTACATCACTTCTTATGATGCCGTTACAAACTTCCTCTAATTTAAACTGAAAACAAGGGTCAAATTAAAGGTGATATGCTTATTTTCATCTTTATGAATTTGCACACAATATATTCTTTGCCACAAATACTTTTTTAGCTTCCCTCTGAAATTACAGTATATTACGTGGTTCAAAACTCAACATCACCAGTAGGCTACAATAGCAGCAGCAACATGAAGCAGCAACTAATATTTATATAGTGCCTATGATGTGCCAGGAACTATGCTGAGTATTTTATAAATATTATCTCATTTATTACAACAGCTGTAGGACATAGGTGGTATTATTATCCCAAATTTACACATGAGGAAATTGGAGCAGAGGTTAATTGACTTGCCCTGGGTCACATAGCTACTGACTGAGGCCAGATTTGAACTTAGATTTTCCTAATTCCAGGCCTGTTCATCTATCCACTGGGCCACTTGCAAGACCTTGAATGATCATTTATTGATCCTCTGTTATGCAGCACCTTCACAACTATACAGTGACACTGGAAATACTAGTTTGCATTTGAACATATCATGTACAAAACATTAACCAACATGCATATCAGTAAGAATGTTGACCTACAGGGGCGGCTAGGTGGTGCATTGAATAGAGCACCAGCTCTGCAGTCAGGAGGAACTGAGTTCATATCTGACCTCAGCCACTTAACACTTACTAGCCGTGTGACTTTGGACAAGTCAATTTACCCCAATTGCCCTGCCCTCCCACCTGCAAAAAGAAAAGAAAAAAAAAAAAAGAATGTTGGTCTCCTATCATTCTTTGACAGGAAAGTGTTTAAGTCACTGGCTACTTACAAAGAAAAAGTAAACATCAGAAAGAGAATACCTATCTTATTCCTAATTTTTCAATATGACTACAAGATTACATAGATAAATGAAATAAACTGATATTTGCAAGGAAAAGGTACAAATAAGCTCCTCCCAATAAGAAACTATTAATGCTGTTTCAAAATACCAAAATCTTAGTTGAGAATTTTTAAGTGTTGGTGAAACTTATATTGATTTGATTCTGAACAATCATTTTCTTACAGATTCTAATTTGCATGTTTTTCACTTGAAATCTTAAGTAGTAACTAAATGCTTAATCTGTCATTAACTGAGAAGTAAGTGAACATATTAGGAAAATACAAGTAAAACTTCTAGGAAGAAAGCATATCAGTATCATTTTAACTGACATAAAAATGAGACTGTTATAAGACAAAAATTTATATAAAAAGAATTGGTTGCAGGATAATAACTACATAAAATTATATTTTCTTTTAAAGTCTTACCTATACACTAAGTAAAGGGAAGCTATGAACAATTAAGTAATTTCTATAAATGATGCTTAATCACATTTTATCTTTTGGATTTATTTGGCAGGTCTAAAAAGGATTGTCTGGTCTAGTCGTAAATATGTGATTTGCTGGGTCTAGGAAAGGCAACTTTTTCAAATTTAGCTATTTCATTGTCTTGGCCTTTGTCATCATCTTGGCCTTCTAGTATGTCAGGATGATCTAAGGAACCATTTGAGCTCAAGGTAAGATTAGCTAGAAGGGTTGAGATGTATTGCCCAGTAATATCAAGAGTTCAGTGCAAAATTGACCCTTTCTAGGACCTTAGTCTGGAGAGCAGCAGTTACAGTATACTTCCAAATAACTATCTCAGGATTTTTGAATACTGGAACATTAACAGGTCATTATTAGAAACCAATAGGTTAACTGAAAAAATGGCGAGAAAATCTAATAAGGGTCTCAACTTATTTTAAATTATATTGTGTTAATAACCAATTTGGTAGAAATTTCATGAAAAATTGTAGGAACTTACCTTGAATTTTTCTGAACTGGTCTACTAAGGAAAACTACCAATTTAAATAGAAACAAAGTATTAAGAAGTATTTAAAGCCATTTTGACTTATAAAAGCATTCATCTAATATTAATAGCTAATATGTATGTAATGCTTTAAGACTTCCCAAGTGTTTTACATACGTTATTTGATCCTGACAACTAGGCTAGGTAGTAGGTGCTTTATTGTAATACTATAATAATAATAAAAAATTATAATATTATATTGTTAATACATCATTATTGATTATAGATAAAGAAACTGAGGCACAGAGGGTTAAGTGACTTGTCCAAGGTCCCACAGCTAGTAAATGTCGCAGGCAGGATTCAAACTTTGATCTTCCTAATTTCAAATCTTGTGCCCTATCCACTGTGCCATGAAGCAGGTTCATGCATATGCATAAATATATATTACACGTGTGTGCATGTATGTATATATTTATATTATTTGTGTGTGTGTATACATACTCATGCATCGTAAAATACATACATTTTCTCAGGAGTGAACGAGCTCTCCTAATGGGAGTGAGATAAAGTCTCAGCAGAGAAACAGACAGACAGAAAGACAGAGATCCAGGGTTCTCATCTCAGGGGAGCTGCATATATTCTTTATCTTCCCCTTATCAATTTATTGAAATCCTACACATGTATTAAGGTCCAGTTCAAATATCCCCTATTCCATTAAGCCCCCCATGATTGCCTCAGATATATGTTTTTTGTCCTCATGCTACATTTGCACATTATCACATTCTAATTTTGTATGATATTTATTTCAACAGATATCTGATTTTCCTGATCTGATACAATCCCTCTTTGCATAAAGGGGAGATATCTGACATATTCATATTATCCCCCCGCCCCAGCATTAAATACAATCTTTCTCATTTGAGGCACTTTATTTTGTTAGATTTATTTATTTGATTCTTGGGTTGTTGAAAACTATATGAGAATGATTCGAGCATCCTTGGCTCGAAGGGTACACATACTGTATTGATGTGGACTGCAATTTTTCTACGAGGAATTAATTGTATGACATGGGAAAATACTGGCACAGGACTGCTTAGCATGGCATGCCCAAATGAGAGAAAGTGCTGTGCTCTATGAGCAAAGCAGAATTGAAACAGTTCAAAGGAAACACAAGATGTGCAAATTCAGAATATCCACTCTGTTCACACAGACTATTTGTGCCCAACCTGTGGTACACCATTCTGAACTCATTTTGGTCTAATCAACCACAGTAGGCCACATTGAAACTTGATTCTAACATGGTGATGTCATTTTGGTCCTCTTGGAGAATGAAGGACAACAACCAACCAACCAACCACATGAGAGACAGTCTTGAAGTATGGGGAGGCCTCACATTTTGACCAATGTCACCTCTCCCTTAAAAGCACAATGGTGTCCTAACTGGTTTTCCCTAAGACAAGTTTGAACCACTCCAGTCCACAATCTACAGAGATACCAAACTTGTATTCCTATGAAGTCAACTCTAGTAGCTCTCTATTGCCTCAAAGATCAAATATAAACTCTTGTACACAGTTTTTGAAGTCCTTCTGAACCTTCTGGACCCCAAAGTTCTCTTCTATTATCATTATATATCATTCTTCCTTCATTTCATAGGCTAGTCACAGTGGCTTCCATTGTTCCTTCCACCAATGCTCTTATCTCCTGACTCTTTGAGTTGGCACAGTTCAATCATGGTACATGAATGTACTCCTTTTCATTGCTGCCTTGCAAATAACAGGATTGTGGTTCCAAATATTTAATATTAGAAGGTTTGTTATCTTTTTTTTTTTTTTGAGAGAGAGGAAGGCAAGGTAATTGGGGTTAAAGGTCTTGCCCAGGGTCACACAGCTAGTAAGTGTCAAGTGTCTTAGGCTGGATTTGCACTCAGGTCCTCTGGACTCAAGGGCCGTTGCTCTATTTATAGAAGGTGTATTTTAAAGAGGCATTTGGGTCCATCACCTCCCTCAATTAAACAGATGAGGAAACTGAGTCAAGAGTGGTTAACTGATTTGCTCAGAGTCAGAAAACTAAGTGTCTGAAGCAGGATTCAAGACACTCATTTTCTTTAAGATGCTACTCAAGCACCACTTTCTACACAAAGCTTTTTTTGGTCCCCTGTTGGTGCCCTCATGATCTTCTATTTATTTTCTAATTATTCTATAAATATTCATGTAAATACAGGTCGTGACCTTGAAAGAATGTAACCTCCTTGAGAACTGGGATTTTTTCATTTTTCATATGTGCATTCCCTCAAAATCAGGTGAAATACATAACAAACTATCCTTTTTGATTTACTGAATTGTGCTGATTGATAGTATCCTTTATGGTATCTATGATCTATGTTTTCTGAGTATTTTCATGATCTGAGGCAAAAAGAGCATTTGTAATTAAAAATTTAAATAAAACTCGCACCGCCACTGTAGTTATACATGTTGTATAAGTGCCACGTGGAGAAAATATGAGGCATATATGTATTTCCTGTTCAGTCTAGGGGAAAAAGTTATTTGTTTGTTCTTTTAAATATCTAACTATATTTTTTAAAAATAGGGCTTTCATATTATCAGAATTATATACATTCCACTGTACTGAATTTAGAATGAAAGAACTTGAGTTCAAATCCCAGGCCTGCTATTCATAGGAAATCATGGGGAAGGTACTTAAACTCTCTGTAATTCCATTTTTAAATCAGTAAAATAAGGAGATTAGATGACCTGTAAATTTCCTATCAGCTCTAAATTTCTGATTCTATAGATCTAAATTTGAATAAGTGTCCAATGTGTGCAAATGAGCATGACAGGGCTGTTGTATGCATTAAATATATACACACGTCTGTATACACATACATATACACACTTTAACTGGAGCCATGATTTCACTTTTGGAGGGAAACTCCAGATAAGGACAGTCTCCCTACCAATACAGATGGGAAAAATGCTCTGAAACTAATATTATTAAAGCACTGTCAGAAGTTACAAAGGAATTAAATACCTTGCCTAGGGTCACAAGGCCAATAAGTGCCAAAGACATTAACTTAGGTTTTCTTGACTCTAAGATCATTCTTCAATCCACTATACAACAATGACTCCTTCAGTTCTGTTTTTTTGTTGTTGTTGTTGTTTTTGTAGGGGAATTGGGATTAAGTCACTTGCCCAAGGTTACACAGCTAGTAAGTATTAAGTGTCTGAGGCCAGATTTGAACTCAGGTCCTCCTGAATGAGGGGCCAGTGCTCTTTTCACTGTGCCACCTAGCCATCTGGGTCCTATATTTTTAATGAGGACGGTGTCAAGAAGATCAAAACGAGCCATCATTATGTGACATAAATAATTTATTTTATTTTTAAATTTATATTTACAACTGAAATAATTTTAAAATTCCTATAAAACTTGAAAACATATTTTAATTGAGAGGCTATGAAATTTTATTCTTTTAAACAATAATCATCACAAAGGAAATTTGTTCCTGACATTCCTTCCCCAATGTAACTATATAAAAAAATTCTTAAATATCAAAGTGCCAACCCTTTGCATGTTAGCAATTAAGGCTGCTATGTTCTTACTCATTTTCTATAATGCCAATAATTGTAAATGCAATAGAGATTTTGGTAAACATTAAAGAATAAGTTATCCAGGGAGGCTAGGTGGCGCAGTGAGTAGAGTATGGCCCTGGAGTCAGAAGGACCTGAGTTAGGTCCAGCCTCAGACACTTAACACACACACACACACACACACACACAAACAAACAAACAAACAAACAAACAAACAAACAAACAAACAAACAAAAAAAACCTAGCCCTGTGACCTTAGGCAAATTACGTAACCCAAATTGCCCTATAAAAAGAAAAAAAAAGAGGAAGAAGAAGTTGTCCAAAAAAAGAAATTTCTAATTAAAATGTAATTGATGAATTTTTTTGTACCTTGAAGATTACTCTAAACAATAGCATGGCCACCATGCAGAAACAGACCACCCAAATTACCCCCCATTTGGACGCAAGTGGTACCTTTCTATGATACTTTGATGAAAAAATAGAAAGAGAATACAGAAGTAGACAAATAAACACAACCACATGAATGGCACTGTCTTTCTTAGCAAAAATCCCTTCACATTGGGATGGACCGCATTACTGAACATGTATGATATTATCATGTTGCCATAGTGTTTAATGTATATTATCACAACTGACACTAAAAACAACCCTTTCATGTGAGTAGTAGACATTTTATAAGTTAGAAAATGAAATTCAAATCTATAACTTTTTTTGCCCATGGTCATGGAGTGACAAAGTCAGGATATGATTAAGGATTTTCTGAATATGTGTTCATTATCTGCTCTACTGCAAGACGTTGCCTTTAGCATTATTCCCACTATAAACAGAAAAAGGTTAAATTTACATCCTTAACTACCCCACATCACATCACATCTCCATGTGGAGAGAGGAGAAACTATAAGTTTATCTCTACAAGTTAAAAAAAGAAAAAGAGAACATTATAATTAGAACTAGAAAGTCCCTTAGTGATGATCTAGCACATTTTGTCCCAACATAGAGATGAAGACACTGAGACAAACAGAGATTTGATAACTCGTAGAAGAACACACAGGATTTCACCCCAGATACAGTGTAACTAGCACTAGGTAATATGGGAGGGGGGGGGTGAGTGAAAAAGGGAAGAGGGAGAAGAAGAGGGAAAGGGAGGAGAGGAAGAGGGAGAACTGCTTTCCAGAATGAACAATGAAAATACTTGGCCTTTTGAAAAAACCTAATTCATTTATCAACAGACTCCTCGTTGACTGTCTGAAGTTATGAATCTTAAAATAGCATAATCATCAAGAAATTAAACCTACAATTGATCCATAAGGCAAAGGACAGATGCATAGTACATAAATGTAAGCTGAAACTTATTTCCAATGATGACCTGTATTTCAGAAGTTGTGAAAGAAGTATCACTGAGCAATATATGACTGTAAGCGGGTCAGAGGGCATGAACAAAGTAGAGCAAATTAGTATGAAATCAACTGCTCCTTTCTTATCCTAGAAATTTGTACGTGGAATCATGGGATCTTCATTCAAGTCCTCTGTCAGCTAGAATGAGCCATTTAAGTCCTGTGAGTTTTAGTTTTCTCTGACCTCAAAGGTCCATTTTATTTCTAGACCCTGTACCTAGTACGGAGACCAAAAATTCAAGTAAGATTCACTTATTATATAAATACCTCAAAGACATTATATAACATGAAAGACATGGGAAAATCAAGAAACACTTAAATAAACACATATGCATGATAAATATATAAGAGTTATTAAGGCATTAGGGCTGTTTAATGACATGTACTGGTATTCTATTCTATAAAACAATCAAATCCTCCCTAAAGATATCCTTTCTTAGCAATGTGGAAAGCATAACATTAGGTTGGATTACCACTTCAATGCCACAAATACGCACTATTATCTTTTTTAAAAAGTTTTACTGATGTTGGGTTTTTTAAAATTACAATAGAAGACTTCCAAGGTGCTCTGCTCCACACCACCTCCAAACATTGTAAAAGAGCCCCAGCACCCACAGAACAATACAGAGAAGCTAACCTCCTGCTGAGGACAGCCCTGGAGCCCTGCAGGGAGCGGCCAGTGCAGCGCTCTGAGAGCAGGCAGCACAGAGCACTGGGAACCTACAGCACAGTGCTCTGGGAGCAGAGCCCAGCAGTATTAGCCCCAGGGTGGCCAGGCCAACAGCCAGCTGGAAGAACCCCAGAACACCAGCAGCTGTGGTGATTCCAGAATTATCAGCACACATATGCCTAGGATAAAGTGAGAGGTTAGTGCCCTATGGACTTTGGGACCAGTATTTGGGGAACGCGTTGGCTTCCTCCCCTGTGGGCAAAAAGCTGCTGAGGAACCGCGGCACAGAGGCCATTTTGCAGCATCAGTGGAAGCTCCAGCCCCTGGTCTGTTAACTGTAGAGAGATCCAGCAATCAGTCTGGGGGTTAATCACTCTTGCTTTAACCTGCTTGGATCTGGATTGTGGTCTTGGAGGGATCTGGATTGGGTATCCAATTTGCTAGAGCGGTGGAAGCTTTACAGAGTCCAGCCAACCTCCGGAAGTTGTGAAGACCCCACGTTTGGGACGGAAGCTCTCCTGTCTGCTGGAAGAGTCCTACTGTAGCAACAAGCCCAAAAATCAAGTAATTAAGTGGCAATATGCCTAGGCAAAAGAAACAAAACACACAGAAAAATGCAACTTTAGCCTCCTATTTTGGGGGCAAAGAGGACCAAAGCATGGAGGAGGACTGTGAGGTCAGAACTCCTGCACCAAAAGCCCCAAATGAAAATACAAGCTGGCTACAGGCCATAGAGGACCTTAAGAAGCAGGTAAGAGAAGTGGGGGAAAATTGGGGAAGAGAAATGAGAAAGATCCAAGAAAAGTATGAAATGACAGTCAAAGCCTGACTGAGGAAAACAACACCTTAAAAAATAGACTAACTCAAATGGCAAAAGAGGCTCAGAAAGGCAATGAGGAGAAGAATGCCTGAAAAAGCCAAATTTGCCAGATGGAAAAAGAATCTCAAAAGCTCACTGAGGAGATTCATTCCTTCAGAATTAGAGTGGAGCAAATGGAAACTAGTGACTTTATGAGAAATCAAGATGCTGTTAAACAGATCCAAACAAATGAAAGAATAGAAGGCAATGTGAAATATCTCATGGGAAAAACCACTGACCTGGAAAATAGATCCAGGAGAGATAATTTAAAAATTATTGGACTACCTAAAAGTCATGATCAAACAAAGAACCTAGAAATCATCCTTCAAGAAATTCTCAAGGAAAATTGCCCTCATGTTTTAGACCCAGAGGGGAAATAGAGGTTGAAAGAATCCACAGATCACCTCCTGAAAAGGATCCCAAAAAGAAAACTCTTAGGAATATTATAGCCAGATTCCAGAATTCCCATATCAAGGAGAAAATACTACAAGCAGCCAGAAAGAAACAATTTCAATATTGTAGAAACACAATCAGAATAGCCCAGGACCTGGCAGCTTCTACACTGAGGGATTGAAGGGCATGGAATATGATATTCCAGAGGGCAAAAGAGCTGGGATTGAAGCCAAGGGTCATCTACCCAGCAAAACTGAGTATCTTGCTTCAGGGGAAAATAGGACTTTCAAGCATTCTTGAGGAAGAAAATTTGTTGAATAGAAAATTTGACATTCAAACACAAGAAGCAAGAGATGCTTGAGAAGATGATCAGGGAAACGAAATCAAAAGGAACTTATCAAAGCTGAACTATTTACATTCCTACATGGAAAAACAATAACTGTGTCTGATTAAACCTGTTTCCTTATGAAAATAATTGAAGAAGTGTATATGGACATATGAATACAAATGTGAATATGTGTATATATGTTTACAGTATACATAGATAGAGGGCACAAGTTGAATTTGGTGGGAAGGCATGATACTTAAGGGGTGAAGTTAAGAGGTGAGAGAGGAAAGTGTCAAGAGGAGATAGGGAGATAGAGGGTAGGGTAAAATATCTCCTGCAGAAGAAGCAAGGGGAAGTAGTTGCAGGGGAAGGGAAGAACAGGAAGGAAAAAAGACAAAACCATATTCTCATTGAATTTGACTCAGGGAAAGAATGACATACATACTAAGTGGGATATCTCACCCTGCAGGAGAGTAGTCTTAAAATTAAATGTTTCAATGTATATAAATACTATTATAAATACTATTTTGCATGTAATTGCAAGATAAGATATTCAGGCATTGGGGCTCAGAGATTCACCTTGCCCCAACGGCAAAGTCAAAGGGGATATGGGAGAATATATGGGAGAGAGCAGATTGGATGAGGGGATATCTAGTGGGACTGCTATTCTGGGGTGGTGGGTAAAATTCTGGGGTGGGGGTGGGGGGGAATGGGGAAAATTCTAACTCAAAATCTGGTGGAACTGAATGACGTAAACCAGAAGGTAAAAAAGCATTTGTTAAAAAAAAAAATTACAATAGAAATAATTTATCTCCTGGCATTATAAAACCTTTCCTATTATTAAAGAAAATAACAGGAAAAAAACTAATGTCACGGGTATTTCATACATTCTTGCCTATGACTTTGAGAAACCTATTGATTATTCAAGTATTGAACAATCTTTGGGAATATTACAACATGATTCTGGGACCTCTCTCCAATGCAGGTGTTGCTGAAGTATTAGCAGAAAGCCTAATTAAAGGTATCTTAATTGTAGAGTAATTATAGATATTATAAATTTACAAACATGTTTCTATGATAACCAACTTTAGTCATTAAAAATAAATACTTGGTTAACCTGTTCCTAAATAGTTTAATGGCTATGCAGTCACTTTCAAGCACAAAATCTCAGGTTTGTGAGCTCAGAACTAATTGAGTTTGGCCACTACCTGAACAGGAAGTGAGCAAACAGTAATTAAGCAACTATTATGTGTAATGAATTGCACAAGGGACTGGGAATTCATAGGCAAAAATGAAATTGGCTTTACTCTTATATTTACTCTTATAAAGTATACATTCTTGTGGAAGAACACAACATGTATAAAAACAAGAAAGGTACAAGAAAAACTGAAGAGGCCAAGAGCACACTCAGGGGTCCAAAGAACGAATAAGAAAGCAAAGAATGTTAGTATTGAACAGGGCCTAAAAAACAGAAAGTCAGAGCTAGCAGGGATGAAGAGTATAGCTCAACCCAGTCGCCTCTTTATTAACACTAGGATAGGCATAAAGATGTGAAAATCACTCACAATTATACTAGCATCAAAGTTCTTCTGGGCCCAAGTTGACAACTTACAATTTGGGAAAAAATATATTCAACAGGTAGATGACACAAGGCCTGGGTCCTTGAACCAGTGAGAATAAAAAACTATCCACTGTATAGCACTTCTAACAAGCAAATAGGCAGCCTCTGTTTAAAAGGTTCAGTGAGGGGAAGAGATGACCTCTCAGTTCCAATTATTAGGATTTTTTCCCCTTAAATCAAGTTGAAATTTGCCACTTTACAATTTTCACCAATGACTTCTAGTTCTAGTCTTTAAGCCTATTAATACTTGAAAATTATTATGATGTAGCTTTTTCATATTCTCTTTTTCAGGCATGGACTGAAAGCAATTTTTTTCAAATAAGTCTCAAATAACATAATTTCCAGTTTCCTCATCATCTTTGCTATCTTCTTTGGGACAAAAATCAGACCATCAGAATTGAATAGGATACTACAGACTGTGGCACCATCAAATAATTTTTCAGTTCTTTGAAGACAATTTTGGTAACACATTTGTGATTCTAACAACAAAAGACTGGTATAAATTTGACCGTACCTGTAAAGGACAAGACCAAATAACAATTTTTATTATAGTACATTTTACTTTAAATAAAATATTTTAAATGACAATTTACTTACAAAAATAAAGTATCAAGGCCAAGGGGCAGAGCCAAGATGGTGAAATAGAAGCACAAACTTGATGTGAGCTTGAACTCCAATCACTTCCAATAAATATTTTTAAAGAGACTCAAATAAACTTTAGAGCTGCAGAACCCACAAAGAGACAGAGAGAAACAAATCTCCCGCTGAAGGTAGCACAGCATGCCAACAGGAAGGGTCTATTGCACTGAGCTGGGAGCCAAGTGCAGTTCCCCCACCCACCCTGCCCCAAGCCAGGGATCCAGGCCCAGAGAGGCCCCAGACTGGCTGAAACAGAATTCAGGAGAGTGAATCAGCAGCAACTGTGGCAGTATCCAGACTTTTCGAACCATAAATGCCAATGACAAAGTAAAAAGGTTAGTGTGGAACTCTTATGGAACAGGGGGGACATAAGAGCCACCTGGCCCTTACCCTGGGGGAGAGGAGCACCAGAGGTGCAGCAACTGTGCAGCCCCACTGCATGGCTACCTCAGGAACTCATGGCCTGCAGATTGGAGGGGGACCAAGCAACCATTGAGAGGTAATCACTCTTGCTTTAACCTACTTGGATCTGGACCACTGTCTTGAGTGGAGGTCCTGAGTGTGTCACCAGTGAGCCAGAGCTCGTGGGGCCTGGAGAGAGGGAGCCCTCCAAATAGTTCCAGCAGCTGTAAAAACGCCAGCAATTTGGGACAAAGCTTTCTCTATTCTGGAAACAGAGTTCTACTGTGGCAAAGAGCTCAAAAGTCAAGTAATTAGCTGGTAAGATGCACAAGCCAAGGAAGGACAAACAGACCATAAAATCCTTTTTGGGGAACAAAAAGGATCAAGGCATGGAACAGAATGAAGACAGCAAAGTCAGAACTCCTACATCAAAAGCTTCCAAGAAAAATATGAACTGGGTACAGGCCATGGAGGAGCCCAAGAAGGATTTTGAAAATCAAGTAAGAGAAGGGGAAGAATAATTGGGAAGAGAAATGAGAATGAAGCAAGAAAGTTAGGAAAAGCAAGTCAACAGCCTGCTAAAGGAGACCCAAAAATACACTGAAGAAAATAACACCTGAAAAAATAGACTAACTCAAATGGCAAAAGAGGTCTAAAATGCCATTGGGGAGAAGAATGCCTTAAAAAGGCTAATTTGCCAGATGGAAAAGGAATTGCAAAAACTCAATGAAGAGAATAACTCCTTTAAAATTAGACTGGAGCAATTGGAAGCTAATGACTTTATGAGAAATCAATATACTACAAAACAGATCCAAACAAATGAAAAAATAGAAGGCAATGTGAAATATCTCACTGGAAAAACCACTGACTTAGAAAACAGATCCAGGAGAGATAATTTTAAAATTATTGGACTACCTGAAAGACATGATTAAAAAAGGAGCCTAGATACCATCTTTCAAGAAATTATCAAGGAAAATTGCCCTGATATTCTAGAACTAGAGGGCAAAATAGAAATTGAAAGAATTAACCAACTGCCTCTTTTTTATTTTTTTTTTTTGGTTTTTATTAATTTGTTCCTTTACTTTTAATTTACAAGATTCAGTTGCACAGTTCTTTGAGTTTCAAATTTTCTTTCCCTTCCTCCCCTCCCCTCTTCCCTCCATGGCAGCATACAATCAGGTATAGGATCTGTAAATACTTTCACATTAAACATTGGTCAGATGATAAAGAAGGATTGTATTAAATGGAATGAACAGAGGGAAAGAGGAAACAAAATCAAACAAACAAATAAAAAAATGAGACAGAACAGGTAATTTGCTTCAATCTGCATTCAAACTCTGTTCTACTTCTTTCTCTGAATGTAGACATCTCTCTCCATCATGAGTCTTTTGGAGTCGATTTATGGCCCTGCATTGCTGAGAAGAGTCCAGTCTATCAAAGGTGGTCATCACACATATGTTGTGTCTGTAATCGTGTATAAATTTCTCCTGGTTCTGCTCTTCTCAGCATCAGTTCATATAAGCCTCTCCACGTAAATATGAAGTCTATCTACTGCTCATTTATCACGGCAAAAGAGTATTCCATTACATTCATATACCATAACTTGTTTATCCATTCCCCAAATGATGGGCATCCCCTTAATATCGAGATGCTATAAATATTTTTGTACATATGGGTCTTCCTCCCATTTCTATGATCCCTTTGGCATACAACCCTAGAAGTGGTATTGCTGGGGCAAAGGATATGAAATTACTTAAAGCCCTTTGGGCATAGTTCCAGATTGCTCTCCAGAATGGCTGAATCAGTTCACATCTCCACCATCAATGTGTTCCAATTTTTCCACATCCTCTCCATCATTTATCATTTTCCTGTTTTGTCACCTTAGCCAATCTGACTGGTCAGATGTGGTACCTCAGAGTTGTTTTGATTTCCATTTCTCTAATCAACAGTGATTTAGAGCATTTTTTCATATGCATATATATATATCTTTAATTTCTTCCTCTGAGAATTGCCTGTTTATATTCTCATTGTTGCCTCGTTAAAATAGATCCAGGAGAGATAATTTAAAAATTATTGGACTACCTGAAAGCCATGATCAAAGAAAGAACCTAGAAATCATCCTTAAAGAAATTCTCAAGGAAAATTGCCCTGATGTTTTAGACCCAGTCGGGGAAACAGAGGTTGAAAGAATCCACCTATCACCTCCTGAAAAAGATCCCAAAAAGAAAACTCCTAAGAATATTATAGCCAAATTCCTGAATCCCCAGGTCAAGGAGAAAATGTTTCAAGCAGTCAGGAAGAAACAATTTGAGTATTGTGGAAATACAATCAGGATAACCAAGAACTAGAAGCTTCTACATTAAGGGATTGAAAGGGCTAAGAATATGATATTCTGAAGGTCAAAAAGGCTAGTACTAAAACCAAGAATCACCTACCCAGCAAAATTGAGTATAATGCTATAGGGGAAAATATGGTCACTCAATAAAATAGAGGATTTTCAAGCATTCTTGAAAAATACAGAGCTGAACAGAAAATTTGACTTTCAAATACAAGAAGCAAGAGAAGCATAAGAAGGCAAACAGGAAAAAGAAATCATGAGAAACTTATTAAAGCTGAACTATTTGCATTACTACATGGAAAAATGATGAGTGTAATTCATAAGACTTTTCTCAGTATGAGGATAGTTGAAGGGAATATATATGTGTATATATATATATATATATGTATGTATGTATACATATATGTATATATAGGAGGGTATGTGTATATATGTGAGTATGGGGATATGTATGTTAGTGTATACATAGAGGGCACAGGATGAGTTGAAAATGAAGGGATAATATCTAAAAACTAAAATCAAGAGTTGATAGAGGAATTTATTAGGAGAAGGAGAAAGGGAAAGATATATTAGGGTAAAATATCTCATATAAAAAAGGCAAGAGAAAACTGTTACAATGGAGGGATAGAGCAGAAAGCTGAAAGGGAATGGGACAATCTTATTCTGATTGAATTTGGCTTAAGGAGGGAACAACATACACATTCAACTGGGTATCTTACCCTATAGGAAAAAAAGGGGATAGGGGATAATAGGGGGGATGATAGAAGGGAAGGCAGATTTGGTGAGAGGGCAATTAGAAATAAACATTGTTGAAAAGGGATAGGGTCAAAGAAGAAAACAGGATAAGTGGGGGGCAGGATAGGATGGAGGGATATATAGTTATTCTTTTACAATATAACTACTATGGAAATGATTTGAGTAACTAAACATGTCCAACCTATATTGAATTGCTTATCTTCCCAGTGGGGGAGGGTAACGAGGGAAGAAAGGAAAAAATCTGGAACTCAAAAATGCAACATTAAACTCCTATTTTGGGGGCAAAGAGGGTTGAAGCAGGGAACAGGAGGAGGACTGTGAGGTCAGAAATCCTGCACCAAAAGCCCCAAAGGAAAATATCAGCGGGTACCAGGCCACAGAGGACCTTAAGAAGCAGGTAAGAGAAGTGGAGGAAAAATTGGAAAGAGAAATGAGGATGCAGGAAAATTATGAAATGAGAGTCAACAGCCTGACTGAGGAAAATATCACCCTAAAAATAGACTAACTCAAATGGCAAAGGAGGCCCAAAAGGGCAATGAGGAGAAGAATGCCTTAAAAAAAGTCGAATTTGCCAGACAGAAAAAGAATCTCAAAAGCTCACTGAGGGGGCGGAGCCAAGATGGCGGAGTAGAAACAGCATTTCCAATGTGCTCTGCCCCACACAAATTTCAAACAATGTGAAAGAGGACTCTGAACAACTTCTGGAGCCACAGCACCCACAGAATGGCACAGAGAAGCTAACCTCCTGCTGAGGACAGCCCAGCAGCCCTGCAGGGAGGGGGCAGCACAGTGCTCTGAGAGCAGGCCGCACAGCGCACTGGGAACCGACAGCGCAGTGAGCAGAGCCGAGCCCAGGTCCACGGTTTTAGCCCCAGGAAGGCCGGGCCTTCAGCCAGCTGGAGGGACCCCAGAACACCAGCAATTGTGGCGATTACAGAATTATCAGCACAGATATGCCTAGGACAAAGTGAGAGGTTAGTGCCCTATGGACTTTGGGACCAGTATTTGGGGAACGCGTGGCTGCCTCCCATGGGGGTGAAAAGCTGCTGAAGAAACTGCGGCACAGAAGCCATTTTGCAGCTTAAGTAATGGCTCTAGCTCCTGGTCTGCGAACTGTAGGGAGATCCAGCAATCAGTCTGGGGGTTAATTGCTCTTGATTTAAACTGCCTGGTGATCTGGATTGTGGTCTGGGGGGGGGGGAAGTTTGGGGTGGGTATCCAATTTGCCAGAGTAGGTGGAGGCTTTACAGAGGCCACCCAACTGGCGGAAGTTGTGAAGACCCCACGTCTGGGCAGAAGCTCCCCTATCTGGAGGACTGTGAGGTCAGAACTACTGCACCAAAAGCCCCAAATGAAAATACAAGCTGGCTACAGGCCATAGAGGACCTTAAGAAGCAGATAAGAGAAGTGGGGGAAATTTTGGGAAGATAAATGAAAATTATGCAAGAAAAGTATGAAATGACAGTCAAAGCCTGACTGAGGAAAACAACTCCTTAAAAAATAGACTAACTCAAATGGCAAAAGAGGCTCAGAAAGGCAATGAGGAGAAGAATGCCTTAAAAAGTCGAATTTGCCAGATGGAAAAAGAATCTCAAAAGCTCATTGAGGAGATTCATTCCTTCAGAGTTAGACTGGAGCAAAAGGAAGCTAATGACTTTATGAGAAATCAAGATGCTGTTAAGCAGATCCAAACAAATGAAAGATTAGAAGGCAATGTGAAATATCTCATGGGAAAAACCACTGACCTGGAAAATAGATCCAGGAGAGATTATTTAAAAATTATTGGACTACCTGAAAGCCATGATCAAAGAAAGAACCTAGAAATCACCCTTCAAGAAATTCTCAAGGAAAATTGCCCTGATGTTTTAGATCCAGAGGGCAAAATAGAGGTTGAAAGAATCCACAGATCACCTCCTGAAAAAGATCCCAAAAAGAAAACTCCCAGGAATATTATAGCCAGGTTCCAGAATCCCCAGATCAAGGAGAAAATACTCCAAGAAGCCAGGAAGAAACAATTTCAATATTGTGGAAACACAATCAGAATAGCCCAGGACCTGGCAGCTTCTACACTGAGGGATCGAAGAGCATGGAATATGATATTCCAGAAGGCAAAAGATCTGGGATTGAAGCCAAGGGTCACCTACCCAGCAAAACTGAGTATCTTGTTTCAGGGGAAAATATGGTCATTCAGTGGAATAGAGGACTTTCAAGCATTCTTGACGAAAAAACCAGAGTTGAACAGAAAATTTGACATTCAGACACAAGAAGCAAGAGATGCTTGAGAAGGTAATCAGGAAAAAAAAATCAAAAGGAACTTATCAAAGTTGGACTATTTACATTCCTACATGGAAGAACAATAACTGTTTTTGATGAAACCTTTCTCATTGTGAAAATAATTGAAGAAGGATGTATGGGCATATGAATACATAAGTGAATGTGTGTATATATGTTTACAGGTATACATGGATAGAGGGCACAGGTTGAATTTGGTGGGAAGGGATGATACTTAAGGGGTGAAGTTAAGAGTTGAGAGAGGAAAGTGGCAAGAGGAGACGGGGAGAGACAGGGTAGGGTAAACTATCTCATCCAGATGAGGCAAGGGGAAGTGGTTGCTGGGGAGAGGAAGAACAGGAAGGCAAAAAGGCAAAACCATATTCTCACTGAATTTGGCTCAGGGAGAGAATGACATACATACTGATTGGGATATCTCACCCTGCAGGAGAGTAGGGGGAAGGGGAATGAGAGGGGGGATGATGGAGAGGAGGGCATTCTGGTGGGAGGGGAGGTTCAACTACCCACTTTCAAAGAGGGACAGGGTCAAAGTAGGGAATGGACCAGGTGGGGGTGGGGTGGGTGGGAGGGAAATATAAGCAGTCTTTTACAATATATCTACTATGGTAATGTTTTGCATAGCGATACATGTACAACACATACTAAATTGCTTATCTTCCCATAGGGAGTGGGTGACAAGGGAGGAAGGGAATGGATCTGATATTCAAAGTTTTAAAATTAAATGTTTCAAATATATATAAATATTATTACTAATACTATTTTGCATGTAATTGGGAGATAAGATGTGCAGGCATTGGGGCATAGAGATTCACCTTGCCCTAATGGCAAAGTCAAAGGGGGTATGGGAGACGATATGGGAGAGAGCAGATTGGATGAGGGGATATCTTGTGGGACTGCTATTCTGGGGTGGTGGGTAGGGGAAAAATGAGGGGAAAAATTGTAACTCAAAATCTGGCAGAAATGAATGATGTAAATCAAAAGTTAATAAAGCATTTGTTAAAAAAAAAATAATAATTTAGGGTGTGGGTGCAGCACACATGTTATAATTTTAAGTAAATGGTTCATTTTGGAATTCTGTAACAATGTAAAAAATTAAATGATAATCATTCTATTTGTCAACCTTATTAAGAAAGACTTATTTATATGTTTCACTGTGGTTTAGATAGGAGCCTAACCATCAAAAGCCAATTAAATTCAAGCTCTAAGAAAGACCTGCCTCAAGCTCTGAAGGCAGTTAGAAAGGTCTTACACATAATAGATATGCCTATATCCCTTAAGGACAAATTCTAGATATATTTGTAAATTTACCTAGGTAAAATTCTGATATACACATTAACAGTTTGGTTGCCACAGGATTAAGGGTCTAAAAAGTTTACACCAAGACCCCGCCCGGCCGCCAGACCGGAAGTACCGGGGTCTCTGACAGGAGCCACTATTTTCTGTTCACCTGAAGCCCAGGCCCGGCCGCCAAGATGCCGGCATACCACTCCTCTCTGATGGACCCCGACACCAAACTGATTGGAAACATGGCACTATTACCCCTTAGGAGTCAATTTAAAGGACCAGCTCCAAGAGAAACAAAAGACACAGATATTGTGGATGAAGCTATCTATTATTTCAAGGCCAATGTCTTCTTCAAAAACTACGAAATTAAGAATGAAGCTGATAGGACATTGATCTACATAACTCTTTACATTTCTGAATGCTTAAAGAAACTCCAGAAGTGCAACTCAAAAAGCCAAGGAGAGAAAGAAATGTATACATTGGGAATCACTAATTTTCCTATTCCTGGAGAGCCGGGTTTCCCTCTTAATGCAATTTACGCCAAACCTGCGAATAAGCAAGAAGATGAAGTGATGAGGGCCTACTTACAGCAGCTGAGGCAAGAAACTGGGCTGAGGCTTTGTGAGAAGGTCTTTGATCCTCAGAGCGACAAACCCAGCAAGTGGTGGACTTGTTTTGTGAAGAGGCAGTTCATGAACAAGAGTCTTTCAGGGCCCGGGCAGTGACCGGATCTGGTGCAATCATTCCCCTCGCAGGAGCATTCAGTGTGTGGCAGCAAGGTGTACACAGTTCTTGGCCTTCGTTTCATAAAATTTTATACCAAGGAAGAGGAGACGCGTCCTTACTGGAAAAGCCCTTTATTAAGAATGTTGGGATTTAAGGATCACTGAGAATTTTTGCAATGTTAAGCTGGTGCTTAATGATAATAAAAAAGATTTCTTAACATTCCAAAAAAAAAAAAAAAAAAAGTTTACACCAGACTTTCAGTTTGTATCAATAAAGGGAGTACACACTTCAATGAAAGCATAGAAACTTAGAAGTATTTTAGGATTTATTTATATAAAGTGATTGAAAATTATTTTTGCTTCCTCTTCCTTTCTGAAGGCCATCAGTCAAGTCTAGTGATGATTTTTTGGGTCAGGATGCCTCAGAACGAATGTAAATAGCAATTGATACTGTTTTGCCCAGAAACCAAGGGTCTCCCTTTCCCAGATTGATTTTTTTTAACTAGGTTAAATTGGCCTTTCTATGTCTCATTTCATACCTAGGCTTAATCAGTATATGGGTATTGACTCATTCAAACTGAGACTGGTGAAAGATTTAAAGTAGAGATTCATGAACCATAAGCAAGTAAGTGAAAACTTTTTTTAAAAATAGGAAATAAAAAGGAATCATAATAAATAAAATTGAAATGTCTCAACTTTTCTGTTTAAATAACAATCCCATATGTAAAAAGAAGTGCATTAAGTATCCCTCCCTTCTAAAGTCTAAGGTACAAGGTGTGAGTTCCATGGATAAGTTTTAAATTCCCATAGTCTTGAATCCTCACTGTCTCACTTTTTGGTAAACCCTGGCAAACTTTGGAAAATATGTTTTAAAGTATTCTTTATATGCTTTTAGCATATAGAACAAACATAAGGGATATACTATATAGCTTAAAGCTGGATATAAAGTAACAGGGGAAAAAATGCCTTGGTTCTGGAACTGTTTCGAGTTTATACCTTAGCACTGGGGATGCAATAATTAAGTTGACTAAATTAGAATAACAAGACTTTCTATATAAATTGAAGTAGCTTCACCTACAGGTGCCTAATAAAAATCTTATGAATACATATTTTCTGTTATTTTGAGTTTTTTGGGTTTCACATTTTATGTATATGGTATCACCAGGAAAAAAATGCAGGTATCATTGAGACAGGATTTTGCAGTAGCAAGACATGTCTTTCGATATTCTACTCTCATCAGGCTAGATGATTTTTTCAACCACAGTTGCTTCTATTTTGGGACTTCCCATTTAAAAGGGATTTAGGGAGAAGGATCAAGTATCCATACACAAAGGAACAGCTAGGATGATGATGATGATGATGATGATGATGATGATGAATATAATTACGATAAGGACTCATATTTTAAATATAATATACTGGGGGAGAGGTAGTGCCAAACAGTTATTTCCTTGGTATAAGGAGATCCTGGGGAGGAACTTCCTATAAAAATGCACATCAGGAGGCGGAGCCAAGACTGACAAGTAAAGGCAAGTAATCACCCAAGATTTCCTAAATTCCTCTCCAAGAAATGTTAAAATAATGCATAAAAATGAATTCTAGAATGGGATGAGTGGGAGGGAATTATAAGCAGCCTTGTACAATATATCTACTATGATAATGTTTTGCATAGCTAGACATGTACAACATATACTGAATTACTTATCTTCCCAGAGGGAATGGGTGACAAGGGAGGAAGGAAATGGATCTGAAATTCTAGGTCTTAACATTAAATGTTTCAAATATATATAAATACTATTATTAATACTCTTTTGCTTGTAATTGGGAGATAAGATGTGCAGGCATTGGGACACAAAGATTCACCTTCCTCTAATGGAAAAGTCGAAGGGGGTATGGGAGAAGGTATGGGAGAGAGCAGATTGGAGGAAGCGATATCTTGTGGGACTGCTATTCTGGGAGGGTGGGTAGGGGAA
>WOXC01011703.1:0-152168 GCA_011680675.1 Gymnobelideus leadbeateri
AGCCTCAGCACATCCACATCTATGGGGACAGACATGATACAGACAGGTTAGGAGGAAGCAGGAGGGCAAGGGGGCATTTTGTGGCAATTCCTGGAGTGGGACTCCCTTGGCAGAGCAGCTAGAAGGAAGAAATGAAGCCAGAGGTTCAGTTTTCAATAATTCCTAAGCATTACGGTTCCCATAGAGAACTGTATTTTGTTCTCTGCTTTTTCTCTTCCCACCTCCTGATTTAGGGTATTTGTTTTTAGCTTTTCTTCACAATAATCTGAGTTCTGATGTCCAAAAGCAACTGGTCCTGGGCTCCTGAGGTGAATGTATGCAACCAGAACTGGACAACATGTTCCTTTGAAACCACAATAAATTCCTTTGTCTCTTGGATAAACAGGAATAGTGTGACCGTCCTCAGGAGAGTGAAAAGACAAGTAACTCAAATGAGTCTCAGAATAAATATGTCTAGTCTTTGCCTTACACCACAAAGGTCTTGCATAGCATTATCTGGGGAAGGGCAGGAAGTATCTGTCTTGCCTACAATCTCTTCTCCTGTCTCTCTGTTCCTCCACTGAGCCACCATGATAATCTTCCTGTTTTGTCTGATACTGTCACCTCCCTGACTCCCTGCTCTCAAAATATTGGTGCCTCTAATTTGCCTTATGATGAAATGAAATCTTCTCTGTTTGACATACAAATGTCATTTATAATGAATCCAATGTAGCTTTCCAGGATGATTTCAGATTACTCCCTCTCATTCATTCTCCAATCCAGCTAAATGGGCCCCAGCAGAGTATAGGTCTAGATCTGTATGCTCAAATGAATCTATCATCTCATCTATGGGAGTTCCCTCCACTAAGATATGATGTGAAACCCATCTACCCCAGACCACCCTGGGTGACTCTCAAACATGTTGTTTCACTCAGTGGCTAAAGGCCTTCTTTGACTTGTCTTGATACCAAAGGAGGAATTCTAGCCATCTAACTTGCTGGTCCTTGCTCTCACCATGTGACCAGCCTCAGTTCTCTTTCTGTTGAACAATGGTTAAATGGCATCTTTTCTTCTTTTGGGGGGGCGGTTTCCTTAGGTATGTGTTCACACACACCATGAATTGTGGAGGCACTTATGTTCTAAGTCCTGCCACCATCCAGCAACAGCAATAGAATGTTTGCATTGAAATGGCAGACCTTTTCCATCATAGGAAGCTTGAGGTCAGTAAAATACTTTGCAGTTCTCTGCAAGCCATCCAACCTGTGCCCACTTCTCCTTCTCTGAGCCCAAGTTCACTATCCACCTCCATTCTCTGTCCCAGATGTGAAGATTATTTTATGTATCTATAAGGGTGTCTATTCAGATTCATGTTAAAATCTGGGCAATTGACATTCTTCGATTACTTTTTCTTTCCTAGGTATTCAGACAGCCCCAAATCCTCAGAACAGTTCCATCTCTCTTCCAGGTGATTCTACAGAGTTATGGTATTTGATGGGAGTAGTAAAATGCCACCTATAAGCAGGACCATGTGGAAGATGTTGTGATCCACAGAAAATCCCTGCTTAGTCTGAAATTTGAATTGGATCACCTCCATTGCACTAGTGAAGACTTTTAGAGACCATTTATCTTATTGTGTTAGGTTTCATCTCTTTTTTTTTTAATATGAGATTACTACCAGACAGTAATTTTGATTCCTCGCTGCCCCTCACCTTTTGTATCTAAGCAGTTTTCACCTTCCAATATCTCTTGAATATGTCCCCTTCTCTCCTCTGACACTGCCACACCTGTGCAGGCCCTCTCATCTCATCCTTGGACCATTATAATTCATTCAATTCATTTTCCATATGCCACCAAAATGATTTTCCTAAAGTTCAGACCCAACCAGATCACCCCCTCTGTTCAATAAACTCAAGTAGCAACTTAGTAGCTCCACCTCTGGCAGAATGGACCAAAGAGAAAAATTTGTTCCAACAGTCAGGAAGATGACTGAAGCAGATGCTGTGGAGAGTTTAGAACTAAGAAAGACTACAAGGTCGTCCACTGGGTCATGGCCAGCCATCTGGAATTTTGTCCTGCCATTGGACTTCCATGACTCTGGAAGAGAGATTGAAGCTGACAACTTTGTGCAACTCTCCCTCCATTAAAATCCACTTCCTGGGGTGGCTAGGTGGTGCAGTGAGTAGAGTTTCGGCCCTGGAGTCAGAAGGACCTGAGTTCGGATCCAGCCTCAGACACTTAACGCACACAAACAAAAACCTAGCCGTGTGACCTTGGGCAAGTTACTTAACCCTAATTGCCCTCCAAAAAGCAAAATAAAATAAAATAAAATAAATAAATAAAATCCACTTCACATGTAAGTCAAAACATCACCTCATGATGTCACTTCACAAATGGAGGACAAACAATATTAGCCCCATCAGGGATGGGGATCAACTACAAAATCCTCAGCTTAGTGTCCGAAGCCTTTTATGACCTGCCTCTGCCTACCTTTCCAGCCTTGCCCCTTCTTCCCCAAAACATGCTCTTCAATCCACCAACATTGATGTCCCAGCTATTCCACAACCAAGATTCTCTATCCCTCGGCTCAAGGATTTTCTCCAGTTATCTCATGCCAGTAATACTCTTCTTCATCTTCACTTATTGGATTCCTTGGCTTCAAGTTCCAACTAAGATCTCACCTTCTAGGGAAGTCATTCCCAACCATAATTCTAGTGCCTTTCCATTGGTAATTATTCACCAATTATCTTGTATATGACTTGTCACACATATTTGTTGACTTGTTGTCTTTCCCCCTTAGATTGAGAGGTCCTTGAGGGCAGAAGCTTTCTTTGGTGTCTTTTCACATCTTCATCACTTAACATGGTGCCTGTTACATAAAGGTGTTTAATAAATATTTATGGACTATGGATTATTATTTATGTTCTCATATCTTCCAAAGGATTTTAATGATATTGACATGTAATTGAAAAATACCTCATTGTAAAAGTAGAATTTTGTTCTGCTGAGTCAAATGCCTTTTTTTAAAGTTAACAAACACTAAGCACCATTGTCTGACATTCTCTGTAGACTTCAAGAAGGTCTCTGCCCTCTAAGAGCTTACATCCTCACAGGGGAAGATCATGTCTGTATATATGAGAGAAGTGGTCAGCTAGGAACAATTTGAAGGTAGAAAGCAGGGAAAATTGTATAATACTGTCATTTTTTGAGATGCATTTAAACAGAATGATTGGTTTGATTTGATTATTTTTCTCAAAGGTAGAATTTAAAGGAAGAATGAGAATGTACACATGTTCAAGCCTGGCATGGAGATAGACAGGAAGCGGCAAGATGGTCCTGAAAGCCAATTAGATAAGATGAATGTTTTCCAATCAGTATCCAGAGTTGTAGAGGTATGTGGTCTTCAGGACATTGAATGTAAATGGAGAGGCCATGGCAAGTCAAGCCACCACTCACTGACAATGATGAGTCACTAGTGTTCTTGGAACCTGGGACTCATGACATTTAGACACAGAGTCAGGAAGGAACTAAGATATTTCAGGAAAAGGGAAAGTGAAGCAAGGCTAGGAATGAGTGGCAAAAGAGCAAAGTAAGGGGCAGCTATGTGATAGCACAGTGAATAGAACACTGGCCCTGGAGTCAGGAAGACCTGAGTTCAAATCCAACCTCATACATTTGACATTTACTATCTGTGTGACCCTGGGCAAGTCACTTAACCCTAATTGCCTCCCCTATCCCCCCCCAAAAAAAGAGCACAGTAATAACAAGGCCCTTAAGGTCAACACTCAAAATTAAGCCCAAGAACAACTTTGAACTGAGCCTCCAGGGCCAAGGAACCCATAGCAACCCAAGTGAGAATCGTGGAAAGTAGCAATGAAACGCAAAGGAGGTGAATTATGAGACAAAACCAGGTCAAAGGGTTAGCTGCCAGAAGGCCTGTGGGGAACAAAGGTCCAAGAGGCTAACAGGCCAGCCAGGAAACAGGTAGGCGGTGAGAGCAACAGAGCAAACAGGATACACGGGACGCAGGATGATGCTAGAAGCGGGCTTTCTTTTAACCCAGACCTCTGGCTCACTTCCTGCTGGGCTAAAGGCCAATCCAGGGATGAGGTGAGGAATTGAGGCCCTTTAGAATGGCAGGGGGAGCTGCTGCAGGGTTCTAATGACTGGATGAGCAGGACACAGTTTAGTGTCACTGTACCAAGGACATCACAAGAGCTCCGGCTCAGTGTCAGACTCAGAAAATGCTTCAAGTGCCTCACAGACCTAGTGTAACCTTGGGTACGTTGCATGACACCCCTGTGCCCATGAGGCCGTGTGGTCCCTTGTGTGGTCTCTGGCTGGTGCCACTGAAGAGGAAATTACCTTTTCTCCATTTTCAGGGGGAGAGGCGAAGGGAAAGGACAACAAATACATTCTGCCAACCCCTTTCCATGCTCTCTAAGCTAAGAGTAAGAATAAGAACTGGTGTTCATAAAGTGCTTTGAGGTCTGCAAAAGGTTTTATGCATGTTTAATAGTAACTATCCTGGCCCACATGTGTGAAGACCAGAGGCAGTGCACCTCAGGCCTCCACAGAGTCCTCTGGTACCTCTGAGAGCGCTGGGCTCTCTGCAAATGCCTCCAGTCCCACTGATGGGACTCAATCTGATTTTAGGGATGATTCCCTCTATTGTAGTTCCATTTAATCAATTAATTTAGGCTGCCTCTTACAAAGGAATTTGTACTTCAAATAATAAAATCACAAAAATACAAACTTAGGCCCCAATACACAAGGCTTAATACCCTTCCTCCCCCTTTACCACCTAAGTCTCTGGGAGGGAAAATGGATTAAGTTTATAGCTTGGTTCAGTTTCTATGGATATAGCATAGCACTAGTTCCAAAGTCAAACCTTACCTCAGGCTCAAGTACTGTGTGCCCTGAATTGGCTGGATTTCCCTGCCAGGCTGGGCTGGCTGACTGCAAAAGCCCACCTGCAGTCCTGACTCTACAGGCACCACCAGAACTCAAAGTCCTTGTTTTAAAGACGTATCCTATCCTAAGCAGAAAATCAAAGGATGCTACTCACACCCATAAGGTAGGGGGAACTCAGGGAAGTGGGATGGCTGCATGTTAGGGAATCTTGCCATCCCCAAGCCTGACTGCTTATGGATATAAGTGATAAAGGGAGAGGGAGAAGGAAAGAAAGAGGGAGAGAGACAGAGACAGAGATACACAGAGACAGATATACACAGAGACATACATACATATATGCATGTATGTATATAAAATTTTATTCTCACAACAATATTTTGGAATTAAGTGCTATATTATCCCTACTTTGCAGATGAAGCAATTGAGGCTAAGGATATTTTTTTTTTTTATTTTTGGAGGGGGGATGCAGGGTAATTGGGTTAAGTGACTTGACCAAGGTCACACAGCTAGTAAGTGTTAAGTGTATGAGGCCAGATTTGAACATGGGTCTTCCTGACTCCAGGGCCATTGCTCTATTTGCTGCATCACCTAGTTTCCCCGGGGCTAAGAATATTAAATGATGTGATCAGGGTCATGCTGCATCAGGACTGAGTCAGGACTTAAATCTGATGTATTCTGGACTCCAAGTGTCCCCCTGTATTACCAGTTGTCTCAGACTGATCTATCCCTAATATGGATGCTAAGCACAATCAGGGAGAGGGCCAGCACCTCACAGGCAGACCTGTCTCTTCCAGCACAGTCAGTAGGCTCCAAACACACACGTGTTTATCAAACATCAGCCCTGTGCAAGAAGTCTTCAGGCTGGGGCAGGGTCTATCTTTAAGCATAGGTCAACATCATATTTTCATCCTTTAATTGAGGATCCCACAGTTAACTAAAATTCTGATGTCAATTCTTAGACACAATTTAAATAAGTAAATAGTAATAGAGCCCAGGGTAATTTGTGCTGATGTTACATCATTTCCTTCTGGGAAATCAAAGCTTGTTCCCAAAGAACACAAGGAGAATAAGTGTAATACCTACCATCCACCAAGGGTAAGATTGGGTATGAGAGAAGCCACTCTCTGTAATTTTGATCCCTTCCAAGTCTGTCCAATGAAGGAAGCTTCCAGGGGACCTTGTAAGAAGGTGATCTTATTAGAAGGATGTCCACCTATCAGGGATGCTGTGGGGTACAGGGCTATCAGGACTCACTGCTTCATCTCTTTTTTTTTCTTTTCAGCACCTATGCGAAGATCGCAGGAAAAGTTGGATGATCTCCACTTTAAAGTGGGAGAAACCATGGCACAAAGAAGTCAAAGGCATGCTCTTTCCATAGCAAAGCTGGGACAATTCCTCTTCTGACGCCTCACCAGCTTCCAGTCCTATGGGTCAGGCCACTAGGCTTGGGAGAGGCTGATGCATCTGGGAATCAGAAACAAAACTTGATCCATTTCTTGGTTACACCCCCCCCCCCCAAGATCCACTTGACCGTCCAGCTGACGCTGAAGAAGTGTCGAGGTCAATTAGATCCTTTTACTTCTCATTTCATTTTTGCTCCATGAGCTTTATTTTTGCTCTTGCTGTGGCTGACACACATTTGATTGTCTTGTGCTCCTGCCCACAGTTTGCTCTAAGGCATTCAATATGACATAGATAACATCCCTGATATCCAAGAGGAAATCTCTGGTGGAAGGTCAGAGAGAGGAGCAGGACAAAGGGTCTTCTAGGAGCCCCTCATCCTGTAAAGAAGAAATTCAGTTAATTGATGGCCTAGTTCTCTCATACCAACGTAGAAAACAAGCCCTGAGTTTGAATTTTGACCAAAATTGTCAGAGTAAAAGCATGATTGATGAATGGGAAAATCTCTAGAGAAATTATAGGGTATGTATGCATGGGCAAATACACACACACACACACACACACACACACAACTGAGGGATTACATAGAATTGTCTGAAATAGGCAGGGGAAGGAAAAGAAAGGCAGATGTGATGATTTAATACATATTTTTTCTGTCATTCTTACAAATCAGGAAGGAGAGAGGAATTAGTTTTCACCCATATTCTCCACAATTTCAATATGCCATGTCGTCAAACAGAAAAGACATTTCTTCAAGGAAATATTTGCTCCAAACACACCCATGTGAGTCAAGTTGCATAATTCCTGGATAAGAAGCAATATTCTTAAGCAAAAGTACTTTACAAACCAATGGTCCAAGTGTCAAGCCTGGGTTTAGCACCCAGGAAATGACAGAACTTCTGCAATGTACCATCAGCATCCACAGAGGGTCCTTCATACCTCTAACAGGAAGATAGCAAGGACCAACATGATTCCCATTCTCTCTCCTGAGAGCCTTTCAGTGCCAACCGTTTCCCTACATCAAGAACTCTCACTGCCTTTTTTTCAAAGCCAAAGGTCTACATCTACAAATTACATTGTTACATTTCATGGTAGGCACTTTGGTATAGTCAACATTCCAGCACAATCCAGCAGGATGATGATGATGATGACGATGAGGATGGCGATTTCTTTATTATCTCATTTGATCTTTACAAAGACCTTATGAGGCAGGTGTTATTAGTGTTTCCATTTTGGAGATGAAGAAACTGAGGCTGAGAGAGGTGAGTGACTTGGCCAGAGTTCCACAGCTAATGAGGATCTGCTGAGGACCTCAAACAGCCTGGCATCCTGGCCTCCATGCCACTGAAGCACCTCCGAACACACCCTGCTCTATCCATCTTCCATCTCCAATAATGATGATAAGCCACCTCCTTTCCCCACCCTTTGGAACCCTTCCCTTCCATAAGGCCCCAACAGGTGTCACATCCTTCATGCCATGTTATGTGTCCCTGCTCCCCTGGCAAGACCCCAGTGGAAAGCACCAACCTTCCCAATTCTTCATATGACCAGGGCTTCACTTCTTTTAAAGCTGGGTTTCATTTGCACATTTTATTTTTCTGCTTCATTCTTCTTCCCTTCTCAGGTGCCATCTCATAATAAAGTTTTGCTTTTTTTTTAAAGAAAAGGGGAAAAATCAACCCCAGAAGTACTATTGTACTTTTGTATGCCCAGACTGACAATGATTGGGGGGGGGGCGCTACTTATTCCTTCCCTTCTTGCAGCTTTCCTTGTTCTTTAGGATTTTGCAACCTTGATTTTACTCATGGAGCAGTTATTCTTTCCATTTGCACTGGCACAGTCATCATGTATATTGTTTACTTGACCTTCTTTTGAATCATTTCGTTCAAGTCCTTCCATGTTTCTCTGTATTAATCCTATTCATCATCCCTCATTGCCCAGTAACATCTCCTTATTCATGTGATATGCCATTCCCAGTAAAGGTTCAGCTACTCTCCCTAACCCCACTTTTTGTCTTTTAACATGTCCAGAGGCAAACTCAGCACCTCTCCCCAGAAGCTCCTCTCTTTCTAACTTCTTTTTTACTGTCCAGATCACTAGGGTCCTCTTAGTCACCCAAAGTCACAGTCTAGGTGTCATGCCCAAACCCTCACTCTTATCCCCTACATCTCGTTAATTTTGCAATCTCATTATTCCTCATAAATGTCCTCTTCTCTACTTTGACACTGTCACCACCCTAGTTCTATCTCTCATTGCCTCATACTTAGAAGAGGTAGACTGTCCACAAAACTGTAGGTCTACAAATGCTGACCTCATCATTGTATGCTTGCAAAACTTGGACAGTCTACCAGCACCATTCGAGGAAACAGAATCACTGCCATTTGAATTGTCTTTGGAAGATTCTGAAGATCATCTGGAAGGAGAAGGGACCAGACACTGACATACGTTCTTGAGCTAAATTGCCAACATTCATAGTCTACTGTAGAGAACACAACTCTGATGGACTGGCCATGTTATTCAAATGCCAAAAGTGCACATGCCTAAAAAACTATTTTAAAGAGAACTCACACAAGGTGAGCATTCACTTGGAAGTCAGAAGAAGTGATAAAAGGACACTCCAGTATTCTTGTAACCAACACACACACTACAAGCTGGTGACATTGACTTACTTGTTGTTCTTCAAAGAAGACATTTCCTCTCCTGACCTCAAGCATTTACACATATGCCCTCCATGTCTGGCGTGTTCTTCCTCCTGACTTCACTGAGGACTTCAAGGCCCAGCTAAAACCCCCCCTTCTACATGAAGCCTTTCTTAATTGCTTTTAATTATTATTATCTACAAATTAACATTATAGATAGCCAGAAAGAGAAATATACATCTCCTCCCTTTCCCTTCCTTTATTTCTTTTTTCTTTTTCTTTTCTTTTTTCTTTCCTTCTTCCTTCCTTTCTTTCTTTCACTCTTTCTTTTTCTTTCTTTCTTTCTCATGGTTGTTGGCATGGTCTCCTCCATTAGACTGTGAACTCCTTTTAAGCAATGCTTACCTTTGCTGTTCTTTGCATTCCCAGTGCTTAGATCAATGCCTGACACATAATAGATGCTTAAGGAATGCTTTTTGACTTGACTATCACAAAATGCTACAAATATGTTGGAATATTCAGTCTTTCTTTTAATCACTGATATCTTTGCCATATACTTTCATCAGTGAATTCTTTGTGTCAAATGGTATGAACATTTTAGTCAATTTATCTTCACAATTCCAAATATATTGGGGGGAGCAGTTAAGTGGTTCAGTGGCTAGAGGGCTAGGCCGGCAGTCAGGAGAACTCATCTTCATTAGTTCAAATCTGACCTTAGATACTTACTGTTTTACCTTGGGCAAGTCACTGAACCTTGTTTACCTCAGTTCCCTCTCTATAAAATGAGATGGAGAAGGAAATGGCAAACCATTCCAATATGTTTGCCAGGAAAACCCCAAAGGGGGTAATGAAGAGTTAAGTGTGACTGAAACAAGCAAGCAACAACAAATACTTCTCCAAAATGGTCTTACTAATGCCCAACCCCACCCACAATGTCTTTTTATGCCTCTTCTCCAATTCATCCAGTGTTTACTGTTTCCACCTTTACCAAGCTTGCCATGCTGTGTATAAGGTGAGTTTTGGAATTGCTTTTACATGAATTTCTCTCATTACTGGTGAGTTGGAACATCATTTAATCTGGCTACTAGCTTGCAAATCATTTTTGTGAACTGTTTGCTTATATCCAGCAAGCTTCTCAGAACTGTGCCTTAGAGTCACTTTCTTCATATTCTGTATACTGTATGATATCATTAGAAAGCATAGCCTGGTTGGCCAGATCACCAAGGCATTGAATGTAGGGCAGAGCTTGATGGACTAGAAAATAGGTCCCCTAAGGGCAGGGATGCCCAGGACCTAATGAAGTGTCTGGAATCAAGTATCTGCCTACTGGAAGCTAGCTACTCTTTCTTGCCTTCTCTTGCCTTGCTCTCCTGTCAGCTCAGGTGAACAATTCCAATGAAACTTTTCCATTCCAAGCATGGGGCTCACACCCCAAGACCAAGGTCTACATTAGAGTTATCTTTGTATCCTCCACACCTAATACTAAGTCTTGAACAATGTCAGTAACTAATGCATTTTACAAATGAATGAATGTGTGATCAAATGAATGTACTTCTAATCATTCCAAAATACTCCCATCACTTGGAGACTCACATCCACTATTCTCTGCTTCTTTGCCTCATTTAAAAGATGTCAGACTGAAACTTCGAACACTAGCAAACAGAACAATGTCTTAGATTGCCAAAGGCTGAGGCAGTTTCTACCATTTCTACCAAAATAACCCGATGGACATAATTTTTGTTGAACTGAACTGAGTTCCTTTGACAGATTGTCATCACATTAGCACTCCCTTCTGATGCAACAAAATGAGATGGATCACTAAGAACGCCATGTTGAGCTCAGTCAATGAATTCTTGACAAACCAGGGAATTGGATTGTGGTGCCCTTTGTCATGAAGCGTCTGCAAACATCTCAATATTCCACCACAGAGAAAAAGGAAATAATCTTCAGTAGCACATCCAGAACATATCTGGGGGGAGAGGGAAGTGGGTTATAGTGCAAATAAAGCCTATGCCTTTACGAGTCTGTTTCGATAAAAGGACTCTCATCTACAAAAATGCACAGGAATATCTAGTGAAAGGTCATTGTCTCCTTTAGTTCAGATTTATAAAGTACCTGCCACACTTCAGTGAACTTTACTGTAGTGAGCAGGTAAAAATGGAAAAATTCTTAGCATGCATGATTAAATAAAAGGAAACCCTTCACTGCCACAGCTTTTTCAACATGGTTAGAAATCAGTAATTCGCACCTGACACTTATTTCTATCATCATGACAACCTTGAGCAAAGGATAACTGATGGTGTTCGTTTCTACTGCTGGACATGTAATCAGGGGGGCGAGTTTTTCTCTCATTATTCTGAATGGAGAATTTGAATGTGTGTTTCCATTTATATCTGCTAAGTACCATTTCACAGAGGCCCTTTCCCCCCACTTTCTGATTCACCCACATCAAACTAAAAATACAATCAAAGCTGTTCTTTTAAAGCCCACCATGAATCCTAACTCCATCCCACTGCCATTACTCTTTAACTCCTATAATTATACTCTTCCACTGCCCTCTGACTCTCTAAGGACTCAGGGCAGGCTGTCGTGGAAATGAGCCTCATTAATTCCTGTCTCTGGAATGGAGTCTTGTAACTAAAGGTTGGCAGCTGTTTCTTACTGGTAACTGCAGGGAAGACTTTAGGGACCTAGATCTCTTTTGCAGTTTGGGGGATGTTACTGAAAAGAGGACAAGGATTGGTCGGATTGGCCAGTAGTGCATATTGGTTTCAGTTCAATTAAGCAGATATTTATCTGGTGACTGCCATATGCCTAGCACTGAGCTGTGCACAGGGGATAGAGAGATGAAAAACTGCCTCATTCTTTGCACTAAAGATGTTAAGTATATCTGGAGATAAACTAGACCAAATCCTTTGGGTGCTTCCAAAAAATTCTCTAAACTGCCTCTACTCACACATTATTAATAAAATGTGCTGGGCACATTAAATTAGTATATTCATTTGCATATTTCATCATGCATATCTAATCATGTGGAGTTTTAGGTTCCACTTGCCCATACATAAAAGAATTTAAGGCAAAGAGATTCTGCTGGGGTAGATACTCCATGCTGGGCTGCAGATTGCCTGGGCTTTACTGAAAGCCAAGAGAGTCTGATGGTGACCAGGTGACTGCAACTTAGTCAGGGCTAACTAGAGTGACCTTTCTTCAGCAATATGAAGGAACTCATCATAATTAGCAAGAATAATAAATCAAGGAGGCATCCCCTCCCCCACCATACCTCTGCTGAATTCACACACTCATACAGTCTAGAGAGCATTCTCACTCCAAGGCCAGTCCTTGAATTTTTCTTAAAATGGTCATGTGATTATGTTTCCATGCTGCTTAACTGGGGAATTAACATCAGGTATGAAAAATGCTACCTACAGCCCTGAAATGTAACCTCTGTGTGACCTAAAAGATTAAATGTAAGAAGTATCACAGCCACTCTTTCTCAGACAAGAGCCACACCAGCCAATGCCCACACCTTTCCTTATCAAGGTAGGACCATTCAGAGTGACTGCCCAAGGGGAACACCCCATATTTGAGGTGGGGTACAATGCCAAATTTTATATGACCCAGAAACTGCTGAAACGTCCCATGTCAAGTTAAATGATTCTGAATTCATGTGACATGTGACTCTTTGAGCAGACAATATATTCATTCATATTGGAAGAAAGAAGGCGACAAAAGAATGGAGTGGTGATAGACTATGCATGAAGAAGCAGGACTGCATAACCGCTGCTTCCTCTGCTCAGGGTAATGGCATTTGGCTGGAAATGGGCCCAAATGTGCTCATAGAAATTTGATGCCCAAGATGCAGCAGATGATAGGAAAAGAGAATTTAGCTGTGCAGAATGAGTCTATCGTACCAGGCTTACCAAGCTACACAACAGGGGACAGATATGACTGAACCATGTTTGGTGATATTCTGAAACTTTGAAGGATGACATTTGCACCACTGCATCAGACAAGGGCAAATATTGTCCCAAGTGTGAAAAAGAGTAATGGAAGGTCATCTGTCAAGTATGCATAAGGGAATTACTTCAATTGTTGACTAAGTTATAGGAGCAATATTGCATGAAAATTGAGATAAAGAATCAGTAACAACAAATTGTCGATCTGATTCCATCATGAGGAGGACTAGCCAAATTAATTCTGCTCCTGGTTTTTGATAGGTTAGTAGGATGGTAGATTACAGGACCCTGTAATCTACCTAGCTTTTTACCAAACTTTAGATGATTTTCACACACAAAGAAAAAATGGAGACTTGAGCTACATGGTTGGACTTGAGCTCATTGAAGGACCCTCTTCAGAGAGTCATCGCCAAAGTTTCACATCACAGAACTGACTACTAAGCCATGTGATCAAGGTGATGGCTGATGAGATGATTTTTCTTCTCCTTTTGACATTTCAAAATCTCCAGAAATAGAAAATTAATTTCCAGTGTATCCTCAGGATAGAACACCAAGAATCTTGAGGATACAGCTCTGTAATGGACTGCTAATGGAGAAGGCTGCTTCCTAAGCATTAATGTGTACATCCACCAGAGCCAGGGCTGGACCCATAGGCCTCTGTCTCACTCCCTTTTCCCATTGCCTTCGAAAACAAAAAGGCAGAGACGTGCTATGCCTGAGCCAAAATAATGGCAATGCTGTTATCTACAAAAGAGTTCAACCAGTAAAGTGAGGGGCAGAGGGAGCCAGAGAGCAGAGGGCACTGAGAGGCAGAGGCAGAATTGAGCGGCAGAATACACTGGAGGACAGAGGGAATGGAGAGACAGGGAACCAGATGATAGAGGAAACTAAGCCAAGATAACTTCTAGATGGATGTGTGATACTCCACTAAGCCCAAGGTCCAACTGGAGTGAGTTTTCTATTCTAAGAGGTTAAAAATTAGTAACAAAAGGAAATATAATATCCAGATTATCTAAGAATATTATCATCTGTAAATAAATCCTATAAGAAAAGGACAACTGAATTAACACTTAGTGAGGCAGAGAAACCCATGAATTTCCAAGAGGATAAGGAACGACAGGAGGAGATTCCTGATTGGTTTAAAAGAGAAGAAAGAATTGTTTAAGCAAAAGTTATATCTCATGCTATAGAAATAATGGACAGGAAAAAATGATTCATGTGGCAATTCTTATCAAAGAAACAAAAGCAAAAATGAATCAGTGGGAATGCAAACTCACAGAAGGAAAGGCCACTCTAGAAGAAGAGAATCAAAAGTCAGTAATGTTTATAGAACATGGAAACAAAGAGTGTGACCTCAAAGAAGTCTATGCAGAGACAGTTTATGAATTGTAGGTCTCCCAGAAGATGACAACAAAGCAAAGCAACATAGAAAATCATAATTCAGGAAATAATAAAAGAAAATCATCCAGCACTTCTAAACACAGAAAAGTGTTCATCAAAGGAATTCAGAAACCGTTTCCAGAAAGTCCAGTTCAGGGAATCACAGAATTTTAAATATAAAAGTCACCAGATGAGCATTTATATAATGTCTACTATGTGACCAGAAATGTCCTTAGCTCTTTACAAATATCATCTCTTTGATTCTAACCTGAATCTTAAAAAAAAAAAAAAGAGGCACTTCCATAAGGTGGGTTTTTTATTGTTGGTTTTTTTTTTTGTTGTTGTTGTTGTTGTTGTTTCGTTTTGTTTTGTTTTGCTTTGCTTTTTGGAGGAGGGAAGGCAAGGCAAATGGGGTTAAGTGACTTGCCCAAGGTTACACAGCTAGTAAATGTGTCAAATGTCTGAGGCTGGATTTGAACTCAGGTTCTCCTGATTCCAGGGACAGTGCACCACCTAGCTGCTCCTACATGGTATTTTTCAAGTGTTCATCCAGAATCTGTTTGAGATCAAGCCTCTCCTGCTAGTCTATTCAGCTTCCCAGAAGGGATTCTTTCTTTTATTTTTTGTTTGTTTGTTTCTTTTTCTTTTTCATTGCTTTTATCCCAACATCCAGTTTAAATTCACTTATTTACAATGTTGATCCCTAAATCATAGTTTGGGTTTTTATCAACTTGGAAGATGAGCTTCCTAGGAGTGCTTGATATTAGGCTTTTTTAGTATCTGTGTCCATTACATTGATAATGGCCTCGATGGATACTTCGTCAAAATTACAGGAGACACAAGATCTACATACCAGCTAGACCAACTGGAGGGCATTTGTGGTCAGGGTTCCGAGAGAGTGGCAGTATAGAAAAGTGGGCTGAATTGAGTAAGATGAAGTGGAATTGGATAAGTGAAAAATCTTATGCTTGTTTCCAAAAAATACCATCTTGACAAACTCACAATGGGAGAGTCATGGCTTGACAGAAGTTTGCCTGAAAAATATTTCGAAAACTATTTTGGTGTAATGCAAGGTCAATGTGAGTCACAATGTGAGTTTATGATAATACAGAAGCAAAGACAGCAGTTAATATGATTTTAAGGCTATATTGTGTGAACCACAAGAGCTGAGACCAAAAAGAAGATGACAAGTCTCTTTGGTCATCGTGACTCATCTTTTGTTCTAGGTGCTGTATTTTATGAAAACCCTGCCTAAGTCAGTGTGCATCCTGGAAAAGGGCGGCCTAGAAGATGATGAGCTTTGAAGTCCCATTCTCTGTTTGGCTGAAGTGTGGCTCTTTAGCTTGGGATAAGAAAGCTGTAGGTGAGGCACAAAAGCTCTGTTCAAGGATTTGAAGAGCAATCAGGTGGGAGCCTGCCCCCCTCCCTATGCCCCACCCCTACTTCCTTCCAATCCCACCTAAATCCCACCATCTCTAAGAAGCCTGTTGTGGTCACCATTGAGGTCAGTGCTTTCACCCTGAGTGTGCATTTAACAGCCCTGTGTATGTCTTATTTGGTGGCACAGCCAGAATATATCAGAGACAGGACTTGAACTCAGATTTTTCTGATCCCAAGGCCACCTCTCCAATCACCTCTGGGCTGTGGGGAAGCAGAATCCAAAATAAAGACCATCCCTGCCCTCAAGAGACCATGCCTCACAGGAAAAGACATGGGTACCTATAAGTATCAACAGAATCAATTCAAGGTCATTAGGGGGAACTGAGGGGATCCAGAAAGGTCTTCTAGAGGAGACAGACTTTGACCTGAGCTCTGGATGCAGACAGAGTGAACTCTAGGCATGGAGGACAACCAATGTGAAAGCGAAAGAGACAGTGCCCTGTCTGGGGGTGAGGAAGGCCAGTTTTATGGGAGAAAAGTATACATGAAGAAGATTAATATGGAATAAGGCAGAAGAGATAAGTGGGAGCCATGTTAAGAAGGCATTTTTCACCAGAAGGCAAGCTCCTTGAAAAAATAGGATTAGTTTGTTTTTGAGTTTCCAGAATCTTGTACAAAGATATGCATGCAGTAGGTTCTTAATAAGTGCTTGATCATTAGACTAAAGAAGAAAAATTTTACAGAAGCCCAAAGAAATAACTAAGAAAAGCCATCTCCCACTGAAGGCTGCAAGCATGAAAAAGGGCAAGCACCATCAATTGGCAAAGGATCAACGTCTACCCCAGGTCTGGTGTGACCAGCTGAGGTTCTTTCCCATCAAGGTTTGGGACACCCAGCCCCACCCCTTCCTCAGAGACATGCCATACCTCCAATTTAAATAATTTTTAAAATGGGCTAACTTAGGGCCAACTAGGTGTCTCAGTGAATAGAGCACTGGCCCTGGAGTCAGGAGGTCCTGAGTTCAAATCTGGACTCAGACACCTAACACAAAAAATAGCCGTGTGACCTTGGGCAAGTCAATTAACCCCAATAGCCCTACCTCCCTCCCCCTCCAAAAAGAAAAAAAAAATGGGCTAACTTACCAGAACATTTCCCAGAATGATAAAAAGACAGAAGAAGAAGAAAACGAGGATTTTCTTCAGCAGGGATAAACTACATTGACAGCTCCCATCTTAGCTTTGTTACAGGTGTGAGCTCTATTTATTCATGCCCACAATGTTCAAGTGGGGAAATATCGTTGTGAGATTCAAGTTAGAAAGTCAGCAATTCTACCATACCATAATGGAAATTTATTATAATCTGTTTTTATCTGTTCTTTCTCATAGAATTCTCCAGTCCCTTAATCTGCACCCCACTCTGTGTTTGTTAACACAGTTGCCTGTCTTTCAATTATTTCTGCACAAGACTGCTGCCTAATGCAGAGTAATGAACAGACAAAAAAGTCACCCACATTCTATTAGATTTCAGCTGAGTTAGACATTTTCAGGCAAAGCTTCCTTCCCAATTTCCCTTCTTTTGATTAACATACATACAGGTGCATGCACATACATACAAATAAACACAGGCTACCCAGGACCAGACTAGTGCACAGTGGAACTGTGAGAGGTAATTCAGAAGGCCTTTGTGTATTGTAAGAGGGTGAGCTGAGCAAAGGTCAGGCCCAAAGGAGCCCTTGTCTGAAATCAAATTCAGTGTTGTTGGTGGTCCCAAATTCAGGAAATGAAGCCTCTGCGATTCACTCTTGTCCAACACTCACATATTCATGGTGACTTTAGCCACTTTTCCTTTATTGGGCATTTGGCTCTGTAAGTTCTATCAAAAATATATATATAAGAGTCATTTTTCACAAAATGCTGGGGAAAGTTGGGGAACATTTACTCAAAATCTAATAAAGATTTTAGAGATATTCTCTAACCAAAGACTTAAACCTGGTCATAAATTATGAATGAACTCTAAATGCTTAATAAGAAGGGCCTGGGAAGATTCCATAAAGAAAGATCACCATGAAAGCAGGCACAATCATCTTCCAAGGAGGCTGAATGCAGGCAATAACAAGCCTAATTACAGGCTACAGCTTTAATGAATCTGGGATTTAGGGGAGGGTTCCACATATCCCTCCCCCCACTCTCATTTGTTTTACATAATCCAGGAGCATGCTAAAATTCCAAATGCCTTCAGACCTTGGTGGGTGAATGTTCACTTATGCTCCTACAACCATAGACACAACCATTTATATACAAACACACCTCCATATACACGGGTCTTCCATGGCTTCTAGCAGTGGTCCATTTCCTCTTATCCAAGGTTCTGAACCCAGGCCCTTGAAAATGCCCACCTTTGAGCAAATCTCCATTTGTCTGTGGGTCCCAAGCCCCTAGACCTGTTATCTAACACCCTTATCTGATCTTGGCATATGGGTAGCACTCATCCAGTGCCCAACTAAGGTTACGAAGGGAGGCAGGAAATTAGCCTGCAGTCATTCAGGACAGACCAAAGGAAGAAAGCAAATATCTCCAAGAACAGGAGTAGGCTAAAAGATGGTGCTGACAATTTTGCGTGTTCTGTTCATATAGATAAACGCAGCTTGATGGGGGGAGAGGGCTTGCTGTGGACATAACCAGTATCCAAAGTTTTGGGTCCTGTCCTGTTTTTGTTTCTTCTGACTGAAGTGTTACCATCAGTCATTAAAACCAAGTGCCAACAGTCATGACATTGGCTCCTTTTGACCATGCAGTGGACATTCTCTGCTTCAGTTAAATATCCTTAGAAACTAATAGTCAGTGATGATGAGAGGGAAGAGGAATGCCCTTGTAACCAAGATCTCTGTGTTCAAATCTCATCATTCAAATTCGGGGGCCATATAATAATGGGCAAATCATTTTACTCTGAGAGCTATGGTTTCCTTATTTGGAATAGTGATGATTATTGTCCATGGAATGACTAGACTCCTGAGATATTGTGAAGATCAAAACAAGTAATTTACATTAAGCATCTTTCAAGGTCCTTGAAGAACCTCTGGGAAAGCCAGTTTTGATTCTGAGTAGTTTTCCCAAAAAGGTACCTTGAGATCCTCCATGAGTAGCTACCATGTTCTGGTGAAAATCACTGTGAGTCACTACATGCCTTATTGAAGACATAAGAAAACTTCCCCTTAGCAGGATCCTTCAATTCAGTGCAAGAGTATTGGTGTCCAAGACTTCAGCTGACCTCCCTAGAGGTCTCTAGATCTATTTAACTGGTCTGGTTTAACAGAAGTCACTTTCCTTTTACTCTGTTTCAAGATATGGCTCGGGCAAGACTGTAGCAGTCAGTCAGTCCATAACCATTTATTAAGTACCTACTATTTACCAGACACTGTTCCAAGCAATAGGGATACAAAGAAATATAAAAGACAGTCTCAATTCTCCAGGAGCTTGAAGTCTAATGGGGGAAACAATGTACAAACATCTACATGCAAACAAGCTATCTCCAGGATAAATTGGAAATAGTGTTATCCCTTCCAAATCACGACATTGCCCATGGCAGCTTCAATATGTCACAGGTTGGCATAAGAAGTTAAGTGGGAATTTTTCGGGAGTTTTGTGGAAGCCAGAGATGACACACAAAGACAAGGAGATGAAAGAAAAAATTTAGAAATTCAGAAATGCATAAATATATGTATAGTATTGTATTATATCAACCTCAACTTCAATAAGGCACTCTAAACACCACATAAAAGAAAATATTCAAACTTCTCCTCTGGTACAAATAGAGAGCCAAAAATGTATGCAGATTTTCCAGATCCCAGGGCAGGAGGTTGGGGCGGGGGTGGGGGGCAGTGCTGTGCCCCTGACACCTACAACATGGAATGGGTAAATATATTTGACTGAATGAAGGCATTAAAATTAAGGGGCACCAGGAAGTCAGGAGGGAGAGCTGAGGAGGGAGAGATTATAGATGTGGGAGACAGTCAGTAAAAATGTGGAGAGTAGAGAATGAGTGTCTTGTTGTTTGAATAGCAAGAAGGCTTGTGTCAGTCAATCAGAGTATGGAAGGGTATGGAACGTACAGGAAGCCAAAAAAGATAGCTTGAGAAGTGGGCTTTGACCTTTTTGGATCAGATTGTTTATTCCATTTGGGTCGGGAACTCCTCCTGTGGAAGGGCCCTCTACCAAGGCAGATCATCAGGCTTTGAGAGCTGCTGGGGCTCTGACTTGCCAGGAGTCACGAAGTCAATGTATACCAGGGGTGGTCTTTGAACCCAGATTTTCCTGCTTTCTAGAGAGGAGTTCCATCCAGAGTGGCAACCTCTAGTTCCTTTCACATATTAATGATTTTGACAGTGGCTACCGTTGTGTTGGACTCACAACCCATCCCTCACAATCCTGCTCTCCAGGATTGCAGACACTGAAAAGATATAGAGCCTTCAGGGGTCCCTCAGGATGGGGAAAAACTTTTAATCTATGCCAAATGAGGAACACTTGATGGAAGTGGGCAGATTTAGGCTAGTTCAAAGATGGCCATCAATGAGTGAGAAAGAGAGAGAAAGAGAGAGAGAGAGAGAGAGAGAGAGAGAGAGAGAGAGAGAGAGATTTGCCTTATTCAGTTTGGCCCCAGAGGATAAAACCAGGAGAAGTAACCAAGGGGCTAATTTAGCCTTAATGTCAGAAAAACAAACCAAGAAGCAGCAAAATCTTGTGACAATTCAAGCTGTCCCAGACTGAATTTGGCAGCCTGGAGTAGTGCTCACTTATCTTTCCTTTAAATTCTTCAAGCAGGGATGGAGAATCAATCACCGAGTATACTATAGAAGAGATAGAAGAGAATCTTTTTTTTTTCTGTTTGGTTTGAACTACATGGTCACTGAGATACCTTCCAACTCCCAACTTACATGGTTCAATAGAATAAAATGTAATTTGCTTTGCTTTTTGTTTAGAAGCTTTCATGGTCTGACTCTAGCCCACACTTCCAGCCTAGTTATTCAGAGTCTATCATCTGCTCCAACCAAATTGGTTAACATGTTCTTCTCTGTACATGGCATTTCACTGCCCAGCTTTGTAACTTTGTATAAGTTCCATACTTGGAATGGTCTTCTTCCTCACTTTGGCCTCTTTGAACTCTTAACTCCCTTTAAGATAACGAATGGGCCATCTCAGGGAGGAAATCCTTTCTGACTTCCTAGTTGTTAGTACCCCAGGCCAAATTCCATCATATTTGTTTCATATTTATTTATCTGTACATATTCTATTCCCCTAGGAAAATGGAAGCTCTTTGAGGGAAAGATTCTATTGCATGCAAATGAGATGATGCATGCAAATGAGATAATGCATGCAAATGATTATGAAATTCTTGAAGAGTTATGGGAATTCAAGGCAAGCGTAGGGGGCCCACATTTGACTACATCCTGAGCCCTTTGGTACAGTGACGGGCACACAGCATGCACTCTGCAATGTTTCTTGGGAGATGTGTTTTCTTCAAGTTGTTACCACTGGCCATCTCAAAGAGTTCCTTTTTATGTGTCACTTTGGGGAAATATTTAACAACTGCATTAAATGATAATTATTAACAGGTTAAAGAAGAATGGGGGAAATTGTTTTTGAATCCTGCAGCTGGGCCTTGATTGCCTTTCTGAATGCTAGAAATTAAAGCTGCCATGTATCAGTGCGGGTAGGGGCAGTCAGGGGGCACAGGATTTCATGCTATCCCATGCCCCCCACCAGGTTTTCTTCAGAAAAATAAAGGCCTCCCAACCATGACCACTTATTTGGGGAGAGCAGTTCAGCTGCCCCTGCTCATCCACCCCCTTCCTCCAGCACATAATGCCCTGTTCATCTGTGGATTACACACTATTTATGCCTCCTGTAGCCTTGCCAAGTCCTGCTTCTTTACAAGGCTTACTCCTGCTGCTCAGGGGAAAATAGACTGGAACAATCCTCTTTGGGAGCTGGATTGGCTGTCCCTGGGTGAATACACTGCTCTCCTAGAGCTGGAATGATCCTGGTGATCCCTGCATATCAGACAGAAGCTCAGAAGGATACTACGGCTCAGAGAGCTCCCATCGGGTTTTGCTTCAAAGGTGGGGGCCAACCTGGCCTTCTGTGTCACCCAACGTATGCCATTCTGCTTCCTGACTACTCAGAGGCCCCAGAGACTAGAGAAGCAGCTCGAACTTCAGGGGAACTGCAAGGCCAATGAGCCTGGTCCTTTGTTACTCTATTTTCAAAATCAAGGTGCAAGTGAATCCTTATTTAGCAGGACATTTCCTAGACTGTTTTGTAGTTCACTTCCTATTATTTATTCCACACTTCTGAAAACATAGCATGTTCTTCTAAGTCTACATTGATGATTAGAGCTGTACAATTAGAGAACAGGATAGGTGACTCAGGATCTGCCATGAGACAGATACTGAAGGAGTTTATCATCCAGATGGGGATGGAACCAAAGACAGAAAATTGTGAGGGAAGGTAGGGGGTTTAGTAAATAAAGTACTGAACCTGGAGATGGGAAGACTTATCTCCTTTATCTCAAAATTGGCCTCAGATATTTCCTAGTTGTGTGACCCTAAGCAAGTCACTTAACCTTGTTTGCTTTAGTTTTCCTCACCTATAAGATGAGTGAGAGAAGGAAATGGCAAAATACTCTAGTATCTTTGCCAAAAAATCCCCAAATGGGGCCACATGTATGACTGAAAATGACTGAATAAAAACAGTAATAGAAAATTGTCATCATATTATTATATTGGGGGAGAGGTAGAGGGGATGGAGGGAAGAAATTATGCATCCTTAGGCAGATAAATGGTGATAATGTTCTTGGAAGCAAAAGAGACCCATGAATTTAAAAGATAAGGAAGCAGATCAATGAATTGGGCATGCAACTAAAAAAAAAAAAAACAGAAAAAGAACAAAATAAAAATCTCCAATTAAATAGCAAATTGGAAATCCTGAAAAATCAAAGGAGAGATTAATAAAATTGAAAGAAAACCACTGAAGTAATAAATTTAGGAGCTGGTTTTATTTTTTTTAAGTAATAAAATAAATAAACCATATGGTTAATTTGATCTTATAAAGAAAGAAAACACAGGGGGTAAAGCCAAGATGGCAGAAAGGAAGCAGTAACTTCTCTAAGCTCCTCCGTGAATCCCATCACTAAACCTTAAAAAGCGATTCTGAATGGATTCTGGAGTGACAGAATCCACTTGGAGATGGAGCGTGGCAGAATTCAGCCCAGGAAAATGCCCAGTGGGTCTGGACAGGGGGAACTCTGAGCATGTGGGATCTGTACAGCTCAGGCTTGAGAGCAGACAAGCAGACTATACCAGAGAGAGAAGAAGCCCCAGCCTGCAGACTTACCAAGGATGAATCACATTAATCTCAAGAGGGGAAAGGAAGAATCATTGGGTCCAGGTAAGAGAGGGCTTGGGGCTCCCAACAGAGACAGCAGCTACTCCTGGGACTATCAGCCCCCAGCCTGGAAGTTTAGAAATTGCCTGCCTGTATATGCAGGGGCTAGAATGGCAAAGTAAGTTCTAGTTGATGCAATCCCTCCTTCATGAAGTAGAAAACCCAAAGATAAGTCTAGCACCCAGACTGAAATCCTAAATTAATGGAAATAGCCTCAGGCTTGGGAGTCTCCAAAAAGGGGTGTAACTGAGACAGCCAGGAGTCTGAAGAGAAGAGAGGGAGGGGTCCCAACAAGCCTGACTTCACCTGACCAACAAAAGCCTGCCTGAGCTATAGCCCAGGGGTATAGAGGCAGACTTCTGAAATGGTAAGATCTCTCCACCTCCAAAGACTACTCTGTGCACATACACATACCTCTCTGAGACTCTGCCTTAGCCACAAACTAGACACCAAGAGGCTACAGCATTCAAAGTCAAGGACCAGGCCCTTAGCTCACAGCCTGAGAAATTAAGAAATAGGAAATCACAATGGGAAGGAAGGAAGCTGGAAAGGAGAAGGGGAAGGCAAGAAAATAGATCCAAGTTTAAGACAAACCAAATACACAGGACAATTTGGACTCTTTACCCATACCTGAGACTGAAGAACGAAATATGAACTGGTCTCAAGCCCAAATAACATTCTTGGAGGAGCTTAAGAAAGATTTTAAAGACCAAATCAGGGAGGCAGTGACCAAATTGGAAACAAAGTTTCACTGAAGAAAACAAATCCTTAAAAAGTAAAATTAGTGAAGTAATTGGAGAAAATACCTCCCTAAAAAAGGACCTTCAAAAACTAACTGAAGATAATAATTCACTAAAAATTAGAAGCAATCAAATTGAAAGTCAGAACTGTATGATGCACCAAGAGACAATCAAACAAAACGTGACGATTGAAAAATTGGAAGAAAATGTAAAATATCTCAGTGGAAAAACATGTGACCTAGAGAACAGATCCAGGAGAGATAACTTAAGAATTATTGGTCTACCAGAAAACCATGATGAAAAAAGCAACCTAGACAACATCCTCCAAGAGATTGTCAAAGAAAACTGTCTTGAAGTCCTGGAATCAAAAGATAAAATAGTTATCGAAAGAATTCACCAGACTCCTCCTTAAAGAGATCCCAAATTGAAAACCCCAAGAAATATAGTAGCCAAATTCCAGAATTAAATGATTAAGAAAAAAAATCTTTAAGCAGCCAAAAAGAAACAATTCAAATATCTCAGAACTACAGTTAGGATCACACAGGTCCTAGCAGCTTCTACATTAAAAGAGCAGAGGGACTGGAATCTGATATTTCATAGGGCAAGAGAGCTAGGACAACAACCAAGGATTAACTACCTGGAAAAACTGAGCATAATCTTTCAGGCAAGGAGATGGTTGTTTAATGAAATAAAAGACTTCCAGACTTTCCTGATGAAAAAGCCTGAACTCAATGGAAAATATGATCTCTAATTACAAGACTCAAGAAAGACATAAAAAGCTAAACAAGGAAATGACAGACTCACAGATACATAAGTGCACACACCCACACTCATATACAAATGCTCATAACTTGGGATGCAACAAGAGCAAAATGTTCACATCCCAATATGAGGAGCTGATAACTGTCAATATTGAAATTTTTGCGATTATCATGACCTTCAAAAGGGTTATACTTAGATAGAGGGTGTAGGTATGAAAGCACTAACCGGAAGACTAAAAAAAAAAAAACTTATTAAGGGGATTAAAGGGACTGTAATGGGATAAAAGGAAAGGATGAGATAGGAAAAGGTAAAATATGCCATTCGAAGAATCATAAAAACACACTATAGTAAAGAGGAAAGAAAGAGGGAGAGGACCATAATTTAAACACTATTCTCACTGGTTCTGATTCAAAGAGGGATCAACTTAATCAGTGAAGTCTATTCTAATGTGAATAGACACATAAATTCATTAAATAGAGGAAAAGGAGGGAAGAAGAGCGGCACTGTTTGAAATTTACTCGCATTGGTTTGGAGTCAAATGGGGAGTAACTTACTCTGAAAAGTATAAAAATTTATTGTATCCTATAGATAGTGGAAGGGTAAGGGGGGGTTTGAAAAGGAGGAGACTAAAGAGGGGGAAGAGAGGAGAGGGAAATAGTAGTAAGGGGAGAGGGTAAGTTAAGAAGGGGTGTCACTGGGTGGGAACACTGAGGGAGGGGGCAGTCAAAAGGGAAAATTTCAAGGAGGGGAAGGGAGAAGGAAGAAACAAAAACATAAGCAGGAGAGGGAATAAGATGGAAGGGAAAAGACAGATAGTCATCATTACTATGAATGTGAATGAGATGAACTCTCCCATAAAACAGAGGTGGATAGCAGAATGGATTAAAAACCATAATCCTACAATATGCTGTCTATAAGAAACACATTTAAAACAAAGGGATACCCACAAGGTAAAGGTAAAAGGTTGGAGTAGAATTTATTATGCCTCAGCTAAAGTAAAAAAAGCAGGGGTAGCAATACTTATCTCAGATAAAGCAAAAGCAAAAGTAGATCTAATTAAAAGAAATAAGGAAGGAAACTATATCCTGCTAAAAGGCACCATCAAAAATTAAGCAATATCATTACTTAACATATATGCACCAAATGGTGTAGCATCCAAATTACTAAAGAAGTTAAAGGAATTAGAGGAAGAAATAGATAGCAAAACTATACTAGTTGGGGACCTTAATCTCCCCCTTTCTGAACTTGATAAATCTAACCTCAAAATAAACAAGAAAGAAGTTAAGGAGATGAATAGAATTTTAGAGAAACTAGATATGATGGTTCTCTGCAGAAAACTGAATGGGGATAAAAAGGAATTTACTTTCTTCTCAGCAGTGCATGGTACATACTCAGAAATAGACCATGTACTAGGACATAAAAACCTCACAATTCAGTGCAGAAAAGCAGAAATATTAAATGCATCATTCTCAGATCACGATGCAATAAAACTTATGTGAAAAAAAAAAAGGGGCATGGAAAGATAGAATAAAAACTAATTGGAAATTAAACAATTTAATCCTAAAGAATGGGTGGGTCAAACAAGAAATTATAGAAACAATCAATAATTTCATTCAAGAGAATGATAATAATGAGACGACATACCAAAATTTGTGGGATGCATTAAAGGCAGTTCTTAGGAGAAGTTGTATATCCCTGAGGGAATACTTGAATAAAACAGAGAAAAGGGAGGTCAATGAATTGGACATGCAACTGAAAAAGCTAGAAAAAGAACAAATTGAAAATGCCGAATTTAGTACTAAATTAGAAATATTGAAAACAAAAGTAGGGAATAATAAAATTGAAATTAAGAAAACTATTGAATTAATAAATAAAACTAAGAGCTGGTTTTATGGGGAAAAAACAATAAAATTGATAGACCCTTAGTCAATATGATAAAAAAAAAAGAAAAAAGGAAACCAAATTATGATTATCAAAAATGAAAAGGGTGAATCTACCTCCAATGAAGAGGAAATAAAATAATTAATTAGGAATTATTTTTCCTAATTATATGCACATAAATATGACAATCTTAGTGAAATGGATGAATATTTACAAAATTACAAGTTTCCCAGATTAACTGAAGAGGAAGTGAATTACCTAAATAACCCCATCTCAGAAAAAGAAATCAAACAAGCCATCAATGAACTCCCTAGGAAAAAAATCTCCAGGGCCAGATGGGTTTACTGGTGAATTCTATCAAACATTTAAAGAACAATTGATTCCAATACTCTAAAAATTATTTGGGAAAATTAGTGAAGAAGGAGTCCTACCAAATTATTTCTATGACACAAATATGGTACTGATTCCTAAATCAGAAAGAGATAAAATATAGAAAGAAAATTATAGACCAATTTCCCTCATGAATTTAGATGCAAAATTTTTAAATAAAATAGCCAAAAGACTGCAACGACTTATCACATGAATAATACACTTGGATCAGGTAGGATTTATTCCGGGAATGCAAGGATGGTTTAATATTAGAAAAACCATCAGTATAATTGAGCATATCAACAATAAAACTAGCAGAAACCACATGATCATCTCAATAGATGTAGAAAAGGCTTTTGACAAAGTACAACATCCATTCTTATTAAAAACGCTAGAAAGTAGAGGAATAAAGGGAGCCTTCCTTAAAATAGTTCATAGCATCTATTTAAAACCATCAGCAAGTATTATATACAATGGGGATAAACTAGAAGCATTTCCAATAAGATCAGGAGTGAAACAACGGTGTCCACTATCACTCCTCTTATTCAATTTGGTACTAGAAACACTAGCAGTAGCAACTAGAGAAGAAAAAGAAATCAAAGGAATCAAATTAGGCAAAGAAGATACCAAGTTATCACTCTTTGCAGATGATATGATGATATACTTAGAGAATCCTAGAGAATCAAATAAAAACCTACTTGAGACAATAAATAAATTTGGCAAAGTTGCAGGATATAAAATAAACCCACATAAATCCTCGGCATTCCTGTATATCTCTAATGAAATTCAACAGCAAGAGACAGAAAGAGAAATCCCATTTAAAGTCACTGTAGACATTATAAAATATTTGGGAATCTACCTCCCAAAACAAACCCAGGACCTATATTATCACAACCACAAAACACTTCTCACACAAATAAAATCAGATGTAACTAATTGGAAAAATATCAATTTCTCATGGCTGGGTCAAGCTAATATGATAAAAATGACAATTTTACCCAAACTAAATTATATATTTAGTGCCATACCAATCCATTTACCAAAAAAACTACTTTTTAGAGTTAGACAAAATAATAACAAAATTTATTTGGAAGAACAAATGGTCTAGAATATCAAGGGAATTAATGAAAAGAAATGCTAGGGAAGGTGGACTAGCTATGCCAGATTTTAATCTGTATTATACACCAGCAGTCATGAAAAGTGCTTGGTACTGGCAGAGGAGTAGAGTAGTAGATCAATGATTGGGGGCAGGAGACCCAGCAGTTAATGAATATAGTAATCTATTGTTTGATAAACCCAAAGACCCCAGATTTTGGGATAAGAATGCACTATTTGACAAAAACTGCTGGGAAAACTGGAATACAGTATGGCAGAAATTGGGCATAGACCATTATCTAACACCATATACCAAAATCAAGTCTAAATGGGTGCATGATCTAGGTAGAAAGGATGATACTGTAAGCAATCTGGGAAAGCAAGGAATAGTTTATCTGTCAGATTTGTGGAGAGGGAAAGACTTTAGGACCAAACAAGAATTGGAGAGCATTATAAAATGCAAAATGGATAATTTTGATTATATTAAATTGAAAAGCTTCTGTACAAACAAAGCCAATGTAACCAAGATCAGGAGGGAAGTGGGAAATTGGGAAAGAATTTTTACAACGTATGTCTCTGATAAAGGACTCATTTCGAAAATAAACAGAGAATTGAGTCAAAACTATAAGAATACAAGTCATTCCCCAATTGATAAATGGTCAAAGGATATGAACAGGCAGTTTTCAGAGAAAGAAATTAAAGATATCTATAAGCATATGAAGAAATGCTCTAAGTCTCTATTGATTAGGGAAATGCAAATCAAAACAACTCTGAGGTACCACATCTCTCCAGTCAGATTGACTAAGATGACAAAACAAGAAAATGACAAAGGCTGGAGAGGATGTGGGCAAATTGGAACACTAATGCATTGCTGGTGGAGTTGTGAACTTATCCAACCATTCTGGAGAACAATCTGGAATTATGCCCAAAGGGCTATAAATAATTATATCCCCTTTAACCCAGCAATACCACTTCTAGGGTTGTATCCCAAAGAGATCATAGAAGTGGGGAAAAGACCCATATGTACAAAAATATTTATAGCAGCTCTTTTCGTGTTTGCAAAGAATTGGAAATTAAGGGGATGCCCATCAGTTGGGGAATAGCTAAACAAGTTTTGGTACATATATTGTGCTGTAAGAAATGAGGAGGAGACAGTTTTCATATTTACCTGGAGAGGCTTATACAAACTGATGCTATGTGAGAAGAGTAGAATGAGGAGAAATGTGTATACAATCACAGACACAACATATGTGTGATGACCAATTATGACAGACTGGACTCTTTTCAGCAATGCAGTGATATAAGTCAATCCCGAAAGACTCATGAAGGAGAGATGTGACATGCAGAGAAATAAAGAGAAAGAACTGAGCTTGAATCCTGATGGAAGCAAACTAATTGATCTTTTTCATTTCTTTGTTTGGTTTTATTTCTTCTTTACCATTTTTCACCCCACCTAGTACAATGCTCCCTTGTAATTGGACTAAGGTCTAATATGAAAGTATTTGCAGATCCTATACTGGACTATATGCTGTCATGGGGGTGGGAAGAGGGAGGGAAAGGAAATTTGAGAATCAAGGAACTATGGAATTGAATCTTGTTAACTAAAACTAAAGTAATAAATTAATTTTAAAAAAAAGAAAACACAAATACTAGCATCAAAAATGAAAAGGGTGAATGAACCACCAAAGAAGATGAAAGTAAAGCAATTATTAGAAGGGATTTTGCCCAATTATATGGCAATAAATCTAACAATTTCAGTGAAATAAATAAACATTTACAAAAATATAAATTGCTCAAATTAACAGAAGAGGAAATAGAATACTAAAACAACCCTATCTTAGAAAAAGAAATTGAACAATGTATAAATGAGCTCCTTAAGAAAAAAATGCCCAGGACCAGATAGATTTACATGTAACTTATACCAGACATCAGAATAATAATAAATTCCAATACTAAATTGAAAAATATGCAAACAAGTTCCACCAAATTCTTTTTCTAATAGAAATATCGTGCTGATAACTAAACTAGAAAGAGCAAAAACAGAGAAATAAAACTATAGATCAATTTCCCTACTAAACATTGTTGCAAACATTTTAAATAAAATACTAGAAAAGATATTACAACAATATTTCCCAAAGATCATTTGCTAAGACCAGGTACAATTTATATGAAGAATGCAGGTCTGGTTCAATGTGAGGAAAATTAAAAGCAAAACTGAGCATACCAATTACAAAGCAAGCGAAAATCATACAATTATCTTAATAGATGCAGAAAAAGGTTTTGACAAAATACAGCACTCATTCCTATTAAAAAAACAAAGCAGTTAAAAGCAAAGGAATAAAGGGAGCTTTCCTTAAAATGATAAGTAGTGTTTATCTAAAATCATCAACAAGCATGATCTATAATGGGGATAAGCTAGAAGTCTTCCCAATAAGATCAAGGGTGAATCAAGGATTCCCATTATCAACACTATTGTTCAATATTGTACTATAAATGCTAGCTATAGCAATAAGAGAAGAAAAGGAAACATAAGGAATTAGAACACACAATGAGGAAATAAAACTATTTCTTTGTAAACAATATGATGATATACTTAGAGACTCCTAGAGAATAAATCAAAAAACTACTGGAAATTATTTTTTAAACTACAGCAAATATTGAAGGATAGAAAATAAACCCACTTAAATTATCAGCATTTCTATACGTTACCAACAAAGTCCCACAGGAAGAGATAAAAAGAAAAATTCTATTTAAAATAACTGCAGACAATATAAAATACTTGGAAATCTACCTGCCAAGACAAATTCAAGAACTATAATAAACACAATTGCAAAATACTTTTCACACAAATAAAACTGGATCTAAACAATTAAGGAAATATTAATTGCTCATTGGTAGGCTGAACCAATATAATAAAAAAAATGACAATTCTATATAAATTAATTTTACCCAGTGCCAAATCAATCAAATTACCAAAAAAATTTTAGAAAACTAGAGAAAATAATAACAAAATTTATCTGCAAATACAAATGACCAAGATTCAATGAAAAGGGAATCTATTTTTTTTTAATGAGGAAAGGTAGACTAGCCATACCAGAATTCAAACTGTATTACAAAGTGGTAATCATCAAACAATCTGTTACTGGATAAGGTATGAAGCAGTAGACCAGGACAATATATGAGGTACACAATACATAATAGTAAATGACCACAGTAAGTCAATGTTTGAAAAACCTAAAAATTCAAGCTTTTGGAATAAAAACTCTCCATATGGCAAAATATTGCTTAGAAAATTATAAAGCAGGGGGGAGGAGCCAAGATTGCAGAGTAGAAACAGCAATTCCAAGGTGCTCTCCCCCCAGATCCCTTCTAAACCATGTAAAAGGGGACTCTGAACAACTTCTGGAGCCCCAGCACCCACAGAACAACACAGAGAAGCTAACCTCCCACTGAGCACAGCCCAGCAGCTGTGCAGGGAGTGGTGAGCACAGTGCTCTGGGAGCTGACAGCACAGTTTTCAGGGAGCCAAACCCAGGTCTGAGGGAGCCATGGTTTTAGCCCCAGGGTGACGGGGCCAGCAGCCAGCCCAGAACACCAGCAGCTGTGGCGATTCTAGAATTATCAACATAGACATGCCTAGAACAAAGTGAGAGGTTACTGCCTTATGGACTTTGGGACCAGTATTTGGGGAAGGTGTCAGCTTTCTCCCCTAGGGGCTAGAAGCCTCTGAGGAGACTCAGCACACTCGCCATTTTGCAGCTTCAGTGGCAGCTTGAGCTCCTGACCTGTGAACTGTAGGGAGATACAGCGATCAGTCTTGGGGGTTAATCACTCTTGCTTTAACCTGCTTGGATCTGGATACTGATCTGGGGGGAGGTCTGGGGTGGGTATCCAACTTGCCAGAACTGGAAGTTGTGAAGACCCCAACATTTGGGACAGAAGCTCCCCTGTCTGGTGGCAGAGTCCTACTGTGGCAACAAGCCCAAAAGTCAAGTAAATAAGTGGCAACATGCCTAGGCAAAGGAAAGAAAATAAACAGAAAAACGCAACATTAGACTCCTATTTTGGGGGCAAAGAGGATCGAAGCAGGGGGAGGAGGACTATGAGGTCAAAAATCCTTCTGCAAAAGCCCCAAAAGAAAATATGAGTGGGTTACAGGCCATAGAGGACCTTAAGAAGGCTTTTAAAAATCAAATAAGAAAAGTAGAGGAAAAATTGGGAAGAGAAATGAGAAGGATGCAGGAAAAGCATGAAATGAGGGTCAACAGCCTGACTGAAGAAAATAACACCTTAAAAATAGACTAACTCAAATGGCAAAGGAGCCCCAAAAGGGCAATGAGGAGAAGAATGCCTTAAAAAGCCGAATCTGCCAGATGGAAAAAGAATCTCAAAAGCTCACTGAGGAGATTCATTCCTTCAGAGTTAGACTGGAGCAAATGGAAGCCAATGATTTTATGAGAAATCTAGATGCTGTTAAACAGATCCAAACAAATGAAAGAATAGAAGGCAATGTGAAATATCTCATGGGAAAAACCACTAACCTGGAAGAGAGATCATCTAGGAATTATTGGACTACTTGAAACCTATGATCAAAAAAAGAACCTAGAAATCACCCTTCACGAAATTCTCAAGGAAAACTGCCCTGATGTTTTAGACCCAGGGGGCAACATAGAGGTTGAAAGAATCCACAGATCACCTCCTGAAAAAGATCCCAAAAAGAAAACTCCTAGGAATATTATAGCCAGGTTTGAGAATTCCTAGATCAAGGAGAAAATACTCCAAGCAGCCAAGCAAAAAGAACTTATCAAACTTGAACTATTTACATTCCTGAATGGAAAAATAATAACTATGACTGATGAAACCTTTCTCAGTATGAAAATAATGGAAGAAGGGTATATGGACATATGAATACATATGTGAATGTGTGTATATATGTTTACAGTAATACATGGATAGAGGGCACAGGTTGAATTTGGTGGGAAAGGATGATACATAATGGGTGAAGTTATGAGGTGAGAGAGGAAAGTGGCAAGAGGAGATGGGGAGAGACAGAGTAGGGTAAACTATCTCATGTAGAAGAAGCAAGGGGAAGTGTTTGCAGAGGAGGGTAAGAACAGGAAGGCAAAAAGGCAAAACCATATTCTCATTGAATTTGGCTCAGGTAGAGAATGACATGCATACTAAATGGGATATCTCACCCTGCTGGAGAGTAGGGGGAAGGGAGATGAGAGGGGGGATGATGGAGGGGAGGGCATTCTGGGGGGAGGAGAGGTTGGAAGTACCCACTATCAAAGAGGGACAGGATCAAAGTAGGGAATGTACCAGGTGGGGTGGGATGGGTGGGGGGGAAATATAAGCATTCTTTTACAATATATCTACTATGGTAATGTTCTGCATAGCTATACATGTACACCACCTACTGAATTACTTATCTTTCCAGACGGAATGGGTGACAAGGAAGGAAGGGAATGGATCTGAAATTCAAAGTTTTAAAATTAGATGTTTCAAATATATATAAATACTATTATTAATACTATTTTACATGTAATTGGGAGATAAGATGTTCAGGTATTGTGGCACAGAGATTCACCTAGCCCTATGGTAAAGGTGAAGGAAGTATGAGAGAAGATATGGGAGAAAGCAGATGACATGAGGGGATATCTTGTGGGACTGCTATTCTGGGGTGGTGGGTAGGGGAAAAATGGGGAAAATTTGTAACTCAAAATCTGGCGGAAATGAATGATGTAAACCAGGAGTTAATAAAGCATTTGTTTAAAAAAAATTATAAAGCAGGCTCTCCAATCTCCTGCTGCAGCATCGATAACATGGCTAAATGCACGAAGAAGTTTGGAATTGTTGGTAAATATGGAACACGTTATGGTGCATCCCTCAGAAAAAATGGTGAAGAAAATTGAAATTAGCCAGCAATGCAAGTATACTTATTCCTTATGTGGCAAGACCAAAATGAAGAAATGGGCTGTGGGTATCTGCCACTGTGGATCTTGTCTGAAAACAGTAGCTGTTGGTGCATGGACATAAAATACCACCTCTGCAGTCATAGTCAAATTTGCCATTAGAAAACTGAAGGAACTGAAAGATCAGTAAAGGGGCTGCTAGGTGTCGCAGTGAGTAGTGTGTCAGCCCTGGAGTTAGAAGGACCTGAGTTCGGATCCGACCTCAGACACTTAATGCACACACAAATAAAAACCTAGCCGTGTGACCTTGGGCAAGTTACTTAACCCCAATTGCCCTCCAAAAAGAAAAAAGAAAGACCAGTAAAATCTTATCAAATATCTGTAGCCCATAGTCCAACAATAAATGGGTTAATTTATTGAATAAAAAATTATAAAGCAGTTTGGCAGAAACTAGGTAAAACCACCATCTTACACTATATCCCAAGATAAGATAAAAATAGGTTCATTATTTAGACTAAAAGGTAATATAAGCAAATTAGGGAACCATAGAAAATGTTACCTGTCATATCTATGGATAAGGGAAGAACTTAAGACTATTATGAGATGTAAAGAGAGCATTATGGGATGTAAAATGGATAATTTTAATCGCATGAAATTTAAAAAGGTTTTGCAGAAAAAAACTAAAATAACAGTCAAGATTAGAAAAAAGCAGAAATTTAAGGGGAAAAATACAGCAAGTCTCTCTGTTAAAGCCTTACTCCTCAAATATATAGAAATCTGAATCAAATTTATAAGATATGAGTCATTCCCTAATTTATAGATGATCAAAGGATATGAATGGGCAGGTTTTAGATAAGAAATCAAAGCTATCTATAGTCATACGAAAAAAAAGCTCCCAGATCACTATTGATTAGAGAAAAACTCTAAGGCAAGACTTCATATTTATTGGATTGGATAATATGACAAATAAAAAGAACATGATAAATTCTAGAAGGGATTTGGGAAAATTAAGACAATGAATATTATTGGTGGAATTGTGAATAATTAAACCATTCTGGAGAGTAATTTTGAACTGTGCCCAAAGGACTACAAGACTTTGCCTACCCTTTGATCCAGCTATACCACTACTGAGTCTTTATTCTTAAAACATTTTTTAAAGAAAAAAGACTTATAGGTACAAAAATATTTATAGCAGTTCTTTTCATGGTGGCAAAGAATTAGAAATCAAAGGGTACCTATTAATTGAGGAATGGCTGAATAAGTTGTGGGATATGATGATGATGGACTACTATTGTGCATTAAGAAATAATTTGCATGGTGTTTTCAGAAAACTGGGAAGATTTACATAAACTAATGCAAAGTGAAGTGAGCAAAACCAAGAGAATATTTTACACAGTAACAACAATATTGGATGATGATCAACTGTGAAAGATTTACCTATTTTTAGTAATTCAATGATCCAAGACAATGCTGAAGAACTTAAGATGAAAAACGCTATCTACCTCCAGTGAAGAACTGATGGAGTCTGAATACAGATTGAAACACATTTTCCTTGACTTTCTATATTTTCTGTTTGTTTGTTGTTGTTTTGGTTTACATTTTTTTTGCAACATGACTAATAAAGAAATGTTTTTCATGACTGCATAGCATATGTAAAATCAATACCAAATTGCTTGCCTTCTCAAGAAGGGCTTAAGGGAGAGCAATGGAGATGATTTGGAATTCAAATTTTATTTTTAAAATGAATGTTAATTTTTACATATAGTTAGGAAAAATAAAATTGTAAAAGAAGATATGAGAGAATTTTATCCCTATATTCCCTCAATCAAACGTGTTCTCTACTATATTTCTCACCTTATGCGTGGTTTGTCCTTCATTCTCTAAGAAGACCATGACATAAGGGAGATGGTGACATGAGGCAGTTGATTTTGATTTGAGTGAGGGAGGGCTATGCAAAGTCACCAGCCTCACTTTCTCCTCTAGAACTATCTGGGCCCAGTGACCATATACTAGTCAAGATGATTAGAGATGAACCAAGATGCAGCAGGAGACCTTGGTCCTTCTAAGATAGGGTCTTTTCAGGTACTCATTTTCAGGATGGCAATGACCATTCACTGAAGAGGCCTCTTTAAGAACAGTATCAAGTGATGGTCCCTTTAAAAAAATCAAACTGGAAGGGGATGATCCTCAGGGTTGCTGGCCAAAAAAGAAACTGGCTTCTATTGGGAGAAGGAAGTGCGCCCAAGACAGAATCATGAGGGAAACCTATGATTAGAGAGTATGACCTGGAAAAAGAAGAGTTAACCCAGCAAAAAGCTAAAGCCAAGACTGGATAATTATCCTTTTCATTTGTGTTCATAGAGCAGTAAAACTGACTCAACCCACTAAATTTCAAGCTTCCTGTCCAGTCACTTTGTGGTCTTATGAGAATCAATCTGTAGGCAGATCAAGTTTTTACTCACATAGAAGTTTGATCTTATCTATACCTTTCTCTGTGTATGTATGTGTATGAATATGTATAGACACATTATACAAGCACATATATATTTCTCACCTTCTACTTCTTCCTATAAAAATGTGCATTTCTAATGATCTTTTCTCACCAGGAAGCTAGAGATGTATGGCATTACTGGGTGCAACATTAGAAAGATACTTACAAAGGAATGACAAAATGAATTTCTCACATATTGTGGAGAAAGTGTTCACATGATTCTGGAGGTGCTTCATTTTCCATGAATATCCAAAATATATGTGTGAATGTGCTTTCTCCAACTTAGACCATAGAGCACAAAAGGAGTAACCACAACCAGAGAAGAAAAATTCATTGGAAATTGCCTTTTGTGAAAATTGATTTTATTTTTAATTTAGGGAATAAAACAAGAAATGTAGTACAATAAAAAGACCATTTCATATGACACTACAAATCTACTTTGCATAACTTGTTATTCTTCTCAAATATACAACAAAATTATCATGTGAATTTCTTTTTTTCTTCCCTACCCTCCCACCATAGAAATGACCACAACTAGATACAAATAGGCATGTATATACATATATATATATGTATGTATGTATGTATATTTGTGTTCTAGATAAACACATATAAATATGCATATTTATGTATATACATAAAATTATTCTATACATAATTTTATTTATCAGTTCTTTCTCTGGATGTAGATAATATCTTTCTTCATATGTCCTTTATACTTAATTCAGCTATTTATACTATTCAAAATAATATGCACTCAAACTTATTATTTGAACAATATTACAGTTACTGTATTCAGAATTGTATTGGTTCTGTTCATTTCACTCTGTTATTCCAAGCAAGTCTTTTCAAGTTTTTCTGAAATAACTGAGCTCATCATTTCTTATTGTCTTTTTTAAAACAAAAATCACCAAAAAAAAATTTTAAAACCTGGAAAAGTAATTGCCTCTGACTTTTGAGCACCTTTTTTTTTTATTATTCTCAGATGAAGTAAATTTACTTTCTAAGAAAATTGATCCCAAGGTTTACAATAATGGCAGTGCCTTTTTAGGAGTCTCCTGTCACATTTGAGCCTCTTCCTTAAAAGGTCCCTAAATGTAGCTGAGTGAAGGTTAAGCCAAAAGGAGAGAAGGAAAAGCTATTATTATTTAGTTTTTCTTACTCTAGTAGCAGGACAATTAAGGCTTGCTCACCAACAGCCTATTTACCACTTTCATAAAATATATCCTTTTAAGTTAAAAAAAACAAATAGCAAAAAATTCCATTGGATAGCCATTTTCTTTAAATCATCTGGGGTCAGCTAGGGGACACAATGGATAGAGTGTCGGCCCTGGAGTCAGACTCATCCTTGTGAATTCAAATCTGGCCTCACATTTTTACTAGCTGTGCAAACCTGGGCAATTCACTTAATGCTATTTGCCTCAGTTTCCTCATCTATCAAATGATAAAGAGAAGGAAATGGTCAACCACTCTAGTATCTTTGCCAAAAAAAAAAACACCAAATGGGGTCAGGAAGAGTTGGGCATGACTGAAACAACTGAACAACAGCTACAACTAAATTACCAAGTGTCATATGGCCTTGATTTAATTATATCAAGAGCTCAGTACTACCCAGAATCCTCAATATCATTCAAACAAAGCTGATACCAATCTATATAATCATAAACAAATAAAAATAGATGAAAACATGTACTACATTACTGCAACTGGACAAGCCAACTATCATGTAGGGAGATAATAAACAGCAGATAAATATATGATAGCTATACAGATCTTTTATAACTCATGAAGGAGCATAAGGTTGTTCAAAGATATCATTAAGGTATGACTGGTTGTGTTTGATTTTTAGCTATATTGGGGAAGGACAAGGCTTAGATAAAGGAGGACTCTACTTCTCTGAGTGGATAGGATGAAGTGAGAAAATGGAAAAAGTAGGGGTGGCTTTTGGGCATATGTTTTATCTACTAAGGATAAAAATATTTCAACATAATTGATATATCAAAATCACCTAATGACACCAATTTCAAGAGGGAAGAAAGTTTTTTTTAAAAAATGGTTAGTTGTCCTTGATAAGTTTATTTCAATGGACTGAGGTGAACTATAATTTAATATGTATTAAAATAATTAGTAAATTTGATTGCTGAGTCACTATCAGCTATTATTTTAGAGATCATGGAAAGTAAGAGAGATACTATAGTCCTAAATAATGGCAAATATAGTTCCATTTTTCAAAAAGAAAAGGATCAAAGAAGAGTTTACAAGCAATTAGCCAGGGAGTTTGATTTTGTTCCTGACACAATTATCAAATGTATTAACTAAGGGAGAGTTAGTGTGTGTGTGTGTGTGTGTGTGTGTGTGTATGTATGTATACATGTATCAATGGAGAGATGTAGATTACATATGTATGTGTGTACATACATATGTATGCATATATGTATAAAATAAAGGAATAATCACAAATGACCTGTATAGATTCATAAAGAAAGAGTCACTCCAATCTAACCTTATTTCTTATTTTTACACAATTACTAATGTGACTGATAAGCTAGGAAAATGCTCTAAAATGTATCTGTATTTTAGCAAAATATTTGGCAAAAATCTCTAATTGCATGTTTGTGGACAAGATGGAGAGATAAGAGAAAAAATAGTTATTAGGACACAAATTGTTTAAATGACTGAACACAAACAATAATCATCTATGGTTCTATGTCAACTTAGAAGGAAGTAATTAGTAGAGTGTTTCAACTACCTGTAACATTTAACCTTTTTTTCAATAACTTGGATAAAAACAGTAATTATATGTTTATAAAATTTTGGGGTGACCTAAAATTATGAAAATTGGCCCATATATCAAATTACCATTTATTTCCAAAAAGATTTTGATAGAATTGTTCTAAATTTGATACAATGAATTTAATAAAAATAAATGTCAAGTCTTATAACAAAGTCTAAAAAAAAAAACCCAGCATGGGAAAGGTGTGACTATGCAGCAATTTGAAAATGATCTGGAAGTTTCAGTAAACAACAATCTCAATATGAATTAATGACAGTCAAAAAAAGTTAATGTCACCTTAGACATCATAAAGCATAGAGTCTTTAATACATTGAGAAATAAATCAGTCTGAGAATCCCAATTGCCAACCATGGTCCTAGAGGACCAATGATGAATCATAGCACTCCATCTCTGACTTAAAGGCAATAGACTCAAGATAAAGAAAATGACATTTTTAGATGGTACAAATTTAAGAGTTTGTTTCTGTTTGACTCTGAACATTTGTTACGAGAGTTTTGCTGTTGTTTATTTTTCTGCAGTAAGAAGGGAGGTGGGAGGGAGAGAAAATCAGATGTCATTACTCAAAAATGTACATTTTTTAAGACAGAAACCCAGTGACCAGGATGTGGGAGGCAACAACCTCTCTATATTCTGCCTTGTCAGACCATATCTGATTTCAGTTATGTTCACTATGCTTCATGAATGGCATCAATAAGCCAAATAGGATTCAGAATAAGATATCTAGAATATGAAAGGCCTCTGTGAGAAACAGTAGAAGGACTTAAAGGTGTTTGCTAAGCCTGAATAAGAGAAGACAAACAACCTCCCTCTCTCTGCCTTGTGGAGAGACAGGATGATAGGATGAATGACTAGTGTCATTTTTTAACTTGCAAAATGGGTATAATTCTATCAGCACTATCAACTTCACAGGTTGCTTATAAGGATGAGACCCAGAGAGAGTGTCATATTGGTAAAGAGCTTTGTAATAGAAGAGTAGCATGCCAAGTTGTGATTATTTATAACTAATGTTGTGCTTGGGTGGTCTATGTTTTGCTTCCTTGGGGTGTTATCCAGGAAGACATCACATCACATCAAAGAACTGAAGCACTGACAAGTTGTTGTACATAATAATCCTGCTGCAAACTTGAGGTGGCTTTGTCAAAGAGAACTGAGAAGCTAGCCATGGTCCTGATTCTATGACTAGGTTGTTGTGTTTGTCCTTTTTCAAAGAGGACCATGGCATCAGGGAAATGATGATATGACCTGCAGCTGACTTTGATTTGAGTGAGGGAGGGTAGGCTCTGGAGTTCCATGATATTCTTTTTTCATGAAGAAAACATATTAGTTATTACTTATATAAATATTACTAGATTATGAAAATCCATCCTTAGATTGATACCATCAGAAACTGGAATGTGATTAGCTCCTGGACCACAATGATGAACAGTACAATTTACTAGCCCTGAAATATGAAATCTTGCTTTAGTCCAGAGATCCCAAAGTAAACAGAAATTATACCAATTACTGAAAAAATTAGATATATGTTGCTACAAGACAATGTCACAATATTTTATTTTTCCTGATGAGAGAAATCAATTAGCATGACCACTGAATATGACAATACTTAGCATAAGGCATAGCTCTGTGTAACTTAGACTATTAAGCAATGGTGTAACACACCCTACTTGATGAAAATGATCATTACTCAATGAGATCCTTTCAATCATCATCCCCTTCAAATATGTTTGATTGAAAATCCTTCTCTATTTCCCTAGAAATACCTTATCCATTGACTGACTGTGTAACCCTGAGCAATTTCTTTTTTTAGTTTTGTTTTTTAGAGGGCAATTGAGGTTAAGTGACTTGCCCAAGGTCACATGGCTAGTTTTTGTGTTAAGTGTCTGAGGCCAAATTTGAACTCAGGTCCTCCTGACTCCAGGGCCAGTGCTCTACTCACTGTGCCACCTAGCCACCCTGCTAAAGCAATTTCTTTAGCCACACTAGGTCTCCAATTCCTCATGTGAAAGATAAAGGGATTGAAAAAGATTAATGAAGATAATCATTTGAGTTTGATTATTGAAAAATAATAACTGCATTTATATAACACTTCAAGGTTTGGAAGGCATTTCATACATGTTAATTCATTTGTTTCCTTGCAACTCAAATCAACTGTTTCCAAGCCATATTTTGCTTTCCTCTGTCCTATTTAGAAGGCTGCCTATTTTTCTAGTCACCTTATCTTCTGATACCGCAGAGAAATGTTGACATGGGAATGCAGATAGAAGAGAATGTAAAACTTATGAAATTGAAGACTCAAAATTCAGCTAAAATTCTCTCCACTGTAACACTGCCTTTTATTGGCCTAAGATAGAAACCAGTAAAAAATATTTCACATGTCCAAGGCTATTTCTTTTGGCAAAGAGGAGCAGAGCATTCCTAAATGATCTCTTCAATAGTTTCACATAGACCTTAATACCTTTCATTTCAATAATTTTTAGAGGCTTTTATCTTTTCACAAAGTACTAAAATAAAGCAAATGTTTAGGTGTCCAAAGACTGCAGAAGACTTATCTATGTGATCAAAATCACATGATTGTCCCAAAGTGTAATTTGATATCATACTTCTCATGCAGCTCCGTTAAAATTCTTTGCTCTAGCTAATAAGAAGTATTAAGATGGTCTGTTTTGATTTTATTTTCTCTCCTTTCTTCTCCCTAGTCTCCAGTAAAAAACAGTGGCCAAAGGGCAGGCCTTTCCCTTACAGATAATCACGAACAGCCATCGAGAAATGCTGAATCTCAAGCAATGAGCTCTGGAAATGCCCCCTTCTATATAATGAGGGATTAGATTAGATGATCAGCAAAGCCCCTTCTGCTCTGAACCCCATTATCCTGTAATCCTAAAGCACCAAGGTCACGTTTCACATTCCCTTTCTTTCCACTTTGTCTTTTTATTACAACCTGTTCCAGTTACAGCAAAATCTTGTGATTATTCAGGCATTTAGGGACCAGCACAGAGCCATATTCTAGGCTGAACTACAATAAGGCACATACTAATTCCAACAGAGTATACACAAAAGTTAGGGTTAAAATGCTTCATTGGTACTTTTTATTATTGACAAAACTGTCCCATCTAAATCATCCCTTAGTTTTCTCATTTATAGTAAAGAAGACAATTTAGCAAGACAAACTGATATATAATCAATGGTTGATAATGCATGCAGCATTCTGTACCAGGCATCTCACTGCCTAGAGGAATGACAGGCATTAGAAAAATTAACTTGACTTTATGAGAGAGACTATGGGGAGGCAAATGGAAGCTATTGCAGTTTTGGTGGATCTGGGCATTGGACCAAATGCCCATTCTTGAAAACAATTTGCCCTTACAAGCCAGAGGTCATCAATCGTTCATACCTTCAATGGCACCATCTGACTACAGGACTGATAGATACCCCATTGAGGTCCAAGACAAAATAGGCATTACCCCATTTGCCAAAATATCCATAGTAGTCTTTTGGTAGTAGCATAGAATTAGAACATGTGCTTAGTGATTGATGAGATGGATGGAATATGAAGTATGGTATATGAAGGTCATGGGAGATTATTTCAACATAATAAAGATAATTATGAGAAACAGAGATATGAGAAGGCACATATGATCTGAAAGAAGATAAACATAACCAGGAAAGGGTATACAGATGACTATGATATTTTAATTGAAAATAATGCCAAGCCTAGATTAATCACAATGACCACTATAGATTTCAGAGAAAAGAAGAGAAATCATACCCTCCTCTTCAACAGTTGGGTGGATGACTGCAGGTGTAAAATGTTGAATCTACTCTCTGGAGCAATGATTTTGTCAGTTGAATTTTATTCAAGATTTTCTTTGTTGTAGGTGATATCCCAGGGACGTCACATTTAAGGAGGTAAAGTATGTTGGAAAATGATTCTGATATTTTGAAAAAAACATAAATATAAGTTATTAACTGGGGTAGAAAACTAAGACTTGACTCACATTGTGGTCAAAACTGTGGCTGAGCAAGATCCTTTGTTGACTCTACTGAACTCACCTTCTGAAAATTTCCATCCCCTCCAGCCTGTTCATTTTACCTCTTTTCTGAATGCAGCTTTGAGAATCAATTGACACAATCCATTCTGCATATAATAGACCAAACCTCTAGCCTTCAAAAGAGCAAAACGGTCTTTTCTGATTTCTTCTTTTGTAATTTGGATTTGTATAGTTTATGCTTTGGAAATATGATTAGAATGGAACAAAGTATAAAAACGCCCCGGAGTCTTAATGCCAAGGAAAGAATACCAGGCTTCACCTGCTCTGTTCATTTTTCTACTTTCCTTCCAGAAATTGTTTCTGTCAATTTTAATTTACTTTGCATTGAGTGGAAAGGGGATGGATGCAGACAGTTCTCTCCAACAGCAAACCAGAATGGAAGATGAAGAAATGTATTCTATAGTGGTAAGTTCCCCAGGAGCTCTGTTGTCTGAGTTTGTGGCACAGAGAGAAGCACGGAAAGCCATAGATGGAGGAGGAATGGGGACTTTTGGACTAGAAAATATTCTTAGCGATGGCCAAGAAGACTGGAACAAAAACAGTAAATACGTTGATATATAAGGTGTAACTACTGTGTGCCAGAAACTGTGCTAACTGGTAGGAACACAGAGAGAGAGAGAGAGAGAGAGAGAGAGAGAGAGAGAGAGAGAGAGAGAGAGAAAGAAAAGACAGCCCTTAATTCTCAAAGAGCTTACAATCTAATGGGAAGAAAACAATACACAAAAATTGAAAGGGGGGTCCCTGGAACAGGAGCAACTTGTCAAAGTGCTTTGGACTGCAACAAGATTGGAAATGGAGAGATAGTTGACCCTCCTTAAATGGTGGTTCTGCCAGAAGCTCAGAATTCCCACCCTTTCTAATCAAAGGGGGAGGCCTGAGGCTCAGGTAATTCCTGATAAGGTGAATTCCAGAGTTCATCTTGAAGGATAGCAAGGTTCCTGAGGCATGATGGGAAGTTCAAAGGAGTGCAGCCAGCTGGGAAATGAACCTGGGAGGAAGAAAAGGAGGGAAAAGCATTTATTAAGGGCTTACTATGCATGAGAGGATTAACATCAATGAAGATTTGGGGTCCACTGACTCTTTCAGTTGTAGAAACTTAACAGCTTCAAGAAAGCAATAAATTGAGTAGTATTTTAGACCTAGCACTTCTTAGTGTTTAGAGCTGCAGTGACTCACATAGAAAGGAACAAAGCTGTTCTCTGACTTTTCTGTGCCTTCCCATTGTTGCATGTAAATCACCAAAGCTGTCAAAGGGTGGGTTTTTGGTTTGGTTCCATCCCTTTGCTGCAATTAAAAAGCAGGGCTCTCAGAAGCATGAGGGATAACAAAAAACAAAAAATCCTCACTCTGGGAATGATATGGAACTGAGGAAAGAAGACCAATTAGAATGCCACAAGCCAGGCCTTTTGGCCCCTTAGTTAATGGAATGCTCACACTGTGAGAATCACTCAAAGAAATCCTTAGCTAACTCTCTTTAATTCTTTTAGGAATGGCAAATGGTTATTTCCTTTTGTTATTTGGTCTCAATAGATGTGTGTATGTTTGTTTGAAGTGGAAATAAAGAACAAGTTTGTGAAAAAATAGATCTTAGGAATTCTCTATTGGTATGTTCTCTGTTGATGTACAAGTCTATCTGACATATTTAAGAGGTCTCACACATTTAAATATGATTTAGCAAGTATCTAACAAAACTCCCATGAAAGTAGAAGCAAATAAGTCCACTGGGTGGGAAGAATTCAACAGAAACTAAGGTTCTATGTGAATCAGAGATCCACCTCAGGCCATAGTCATGGGTGTCCAGTGGAACATAGAGATTTTTCCTTGAAGAATGTACAAAAAGATATGTTCTGACAGCTTCCAATCTAATCATGTGGAGGCATGGGTTGAGTCTAGTTCCTATATACCATATATATTTTATTACTGAAAGAACTGTCACTAGATGCTGAATTGCAACTCAGTGTGTGTGTAAAAGGGGCCATTTGCCCCTTTATCAGGCTATTTTCCTTTATAGCATTGCAAAAGGAAGATTATTTTGAGCTGTTTTTGATAGCAGCGGTGGTAAGGAGTGGCTGTTTACTACCTACCTGTCCAATGGAAGCTACACATGCACCTCATTAATTTTGTACTTGAAATTTGATTCCAATATGCCTAGGGAGGGGAGTGTGTGTGTGTGTGTGTGTGTGTGTGTGTGTGTGTGTGTGTGTGTGTGTATGAGAGAAAACTACATACCAGGCTTACGAGATTTCTTTTTTCCCCCTGTGTTCTTTCTATACCTTTTCACTAAAACTCTTTCCTTAAATCTAATGTAGTCTGGCTTATCCATAGTTTTAAAAGTTTGGGTTTATGAGCAACAGTACTAGAAGCCAAGTCCTTCAGAGTTACCATCTAGAATCCTGAGAATGAATGGAAACCGCCCTCTAGAGAACCAGTCTACCGATGCAGATTTGGGGGAGTGAACATGGTGGTGACTCCTCCATGATGGATTTTCCCTGACCTCTGTATTTAATCTTCCCTTCCTGTGCCTTTGTCCAGACTGCCTCCCCCACTTCCATGCCTGGAACTCATTCCTTTCTTCTATCTACCTCTTGGAATCCCTCAGCAACTTCATGGTTTACACAGGTACCTCCACTAGGAAGTTTTTCCTAATCACCTAATTTGATCCCTCTTGAAGTTATTTGATAGGATCCTAACTGGAAGGGACTTCAAAGGCTTTCTGGCCTAAGTAAGTCCTCTATTTTATAGGTGAGGAAAATGAAGAATACAATACTTGGGCAATTTGCCAAAGTTAAACACTAGTATCAGTTGTAGGATTTGAACTCAGGCTCTATGATTCTAGAACTACTGGTCATTCCATTGTGTAGCTCTATCTTCCTTGCATGTCTTTTCTTTATTTATGCATTTACATACCACATCCACAGTAGAAAGGATCTTCCTTGAAGGCAGGAGCTGTCATTCATTTGGGGCTATATATAGATTTTGTTGAGCATCATTCTTTGCATGTAGTGGGTGAGAAGGTTAGATGGCAGTTGAAATGAATGGCATGCAGAAAATAGCAGAGGAACTGAATGGCAAGAACTGGTCACATTGCTGAGTGTTTGAATAGAGACATTTCTATTAAACATTGCCTCATGTGCTTCCTTGTTGCAGAGCAATGAAGGACTCACTTTGGTAGAGACACTCATAAATACATTTGGGAGGGTCCAAAGGTAAGGTGGCATTTCAGAGCAAGGCTATATTGCTATAAACAATACCCAGGGATCATGAGGAAATGGGTAACTCTTCTATCCTTGGGCACTAAGCTCATGAGGGAGCTCCACTTGGAAAGAGTCTCAGCATGCCATAGTAAGAGGTGGGCTGACATCATGAAAATAGGGGGAGGTCATTATTGGCTGTGACAACATGGCCAAAAGAATGAATGAATAATTGAATCAATCTAGGTTGGTACAAGTGATGACTGAAGCTTTTGAATGAATAGCTATGGCCCAGAGAGCAACCAGATGAATGGCAAGGGGCAGCAGTTACCAAGAGACTGGACACATGCTTGGAGCAGGGAGAGAAAGTCAGCATCCTCAGGACTTCCCAATGCTCAAGATCACACCAACTGTGTCATCTCTCTGAGTATGGAAAATATTCCTAACAAGAGAGTGTGACGACATAGGGAATACATGTCTGTATATCAGTGGGTGTGAGGATATGTGCATGTGTAGTCTGACAGATATGCATAGTGTGGCAGTCTGGGGCAGTGTATAATGTGCTGACTTTGGAATGAGGACACTCTGGATTTGAGGTGTGTCTTTGATATTTCAAGGCATTTATATCAGTCTTTTGGAGTTTCAGATCCCTCCTACGGACAGTGGGCATAATAACATCTGATAACCTACTTGCAAAGGTATGAGAAAACCGAAATGTGATAATGTGAGTAAAACACTTTGCCAAGATGAATGTGCCCTATAAATGTCAGTGGGCAGCAAGGAAATTTATTGAACAAGAACTCTACTATATTAAAATTCATTAAAAGCTGGCTATCAAATTAAGGAGCGATCTTCCCTTGTTAAATTGTCACTCTTGTTAACCTCCACAAAAGGCCTACTCTGATATTTAACTAGGGTGGGGGGCAGACTGTGAATCTGAAAAGACAATGCCAAAAATCAAATAAGAGAAAATGCAGAAAAATTAGAAAAAATGTATAGTCATAGCAAAAAATTCTCTGAATCTCTTAATTAGAGAAATGCAGATTAAAACCACCTTGAGATATCATTTTACAGCTACCAAATTAACTAAAATGATTGAAAAGGAAAGCAAAAAAGGAAGGGATTTGGGACAATTGGGTTACTGACACATGGCTGGTAGGAATTGGGAGCTGATCCAAGCACTTTAGAGAGTAATCTGGAATTATGCCAGAGTTACTAACTCCCTTTGACCTAGCAATGCCGCTACCGGGTCCACTTCCAGAGACGATTAGGGAAAAAAGGAAAAGAACCTACATGTTCTGAAATATTCATAGCGACCCTCTTTGTGGTGGCAAAAAGCTGGAAATTACAGGGATGCCTGCCCCTCAGTCGGGGAATGGCTGAACGGATGATGGCATATGATTGTGATGAAATATTACTACCCTATAAGAAATGATGAATTCAATGATATTAGAAAAATATGGAAAGATTTGCATGAAATAATGAAGAGCAAAATGAGCAGAACCAAGAGAACACTGCATATAGTAATAGCAATATTGTTTCAAAAATGACTTTGAATGAAAAAGTTATTTGATTATTATAAATAACCAAATTAGCTATAAAGTACATATGAAGGAATGCTATCTGCTTCCAGAGAAAGAACTGGTAAATAGAAATATATATAGAATAATTTAACGTGTGTGTGTGTGTGTGTGTGTGTGTGTGTGTGTGTGTGTGTGTGTGTGTACACACACCTACTTATTTCTAATAGTAGTCATCTCTGGGGTGGGATATGGAAAAGAAAGAAAAAAGAAATTTACATGATAATTTTGTTGTCTATTTGAAAGAAATAGCAAGTTGTACATAGTAGATTTGCAGTTTCATTCAGAAACATTTTTATTGCATTATGTTATTGAAGTGCTTGTTTTATTCCATACATTAAAAATAAAATATTTTTAAATAATAAAAAACAAAGTCAGGATTTTCCCATCACCCTGAACTCAAAAAGTAGGCTATGAAATTTTTACTTTCTGATCTGTTTCCTATTAATAAGAGCATGAGAGCTGTGTTTCACTCTAAGATATATTAGTTTATGAGGGAAGTTGTACGTATGGAAGAGTCACTCCATAACAGAAATTTCTTTGGTCCCAAACCATAGCATCTCACTCCACCTCTTGCCCTCTTTCATTTCCACTTTAAATGGGATCCTCCCTCTGGTTCAATCCCTCTGGATCATCCCTTCTACCATTCCAGATGATAGTCCTACCCTACCAGGAGAGACTTCTGGGAAGGCAGGATGGTCACTAAAAAATCACAATACTCTATCAGATGAAGAAGTCTCCCTTTGTACCCACTCCTTTCAAGTTAGATGAACAATAAGGTCCTTATCTCACACTGTAGAATCCATATCTCCTGACCTAGGATATCTCAAAGAGAAGAAATTTCCACTGAAAATGGTCATGGATGATCTTACTACCCTCTGCCAAAGGCTATGAAATAATCCCCAACTCATAAAACATCTTTCTCATGGTTACAAAATCGCGGAGAATGGTTCTTTCTCTGGATTCAGATACCATTTCTTCATATGTACTTTATAGTTAATTTAGGTATTTATAATAGTCTACATACATATATATATATATATATAAAGAGAAAGAGTATTCTTGACAAAATTATGAGAAGAGTAATAATTTTGCTAATGATTCTCTACAGCAGTCACATAACAGTATAAATAGTGTACAATGTAGTTGGGTTAATGTTTTATTACATATGTTGTGAAACTTGGTAGAGAATGGAAAAAAAACTAAAAACCTCTTGGCAAACAAGGTGTTACACAAATATATGTTAAGATTCTTGAAAATTTCTTAATGAATTCAGGGCAGAGGCAATTTTGTTCAATGATCCTCTGAGTGTCAATAATTAATCATTTATTAAGTGCCTACTGTACCCCAGATGCTGTACTAGACAGTGTAGGTACAAAGACATAAAATAATAAGTTCCTGTATTTAAGGAGTTTACAGTTTAAAAGAGATACCTATGCTCACCAAAGGTGATTAGAGGTCTGAGACTCTAGTATGTAAAAATTCCAAATTAAGTATGGATGCCTATCAATAGTGACCTATAGATTCTACAGTTTACACATGCAGTGTGCTAACTGAAACAAAACTTGGAATGCTATAGGGCTTGCTAGAGGAAGTCCAAGGTCAAGGAAAGAAAACCACACAGCACTATACAAAATTCAATCTTCATAGATGAAGAATGCAGATTGCTTTAGAAAATATGCTCCTTGAAGGAGGTTCTGCATCACTTCTATTCTGATAACCCCTGACATAACTCAGTATTTGGAATATCATAAGGGCTTAATAAATGGAGATCAATACTCTTTTTATTTGTTGACATTCAGATGGGGAATCCATTGAATTAGTGGGCTAGCTATACTGCATAGTAGATAGAATCCTGGTTCTGAAGTCAGGAAGACCTGAATTCAAATATGACCTCAGATACTCATTAGCTGTGTGATCCTGGGCAAATCACTTACCCATGCTTGCTTTAGTTTCCTAATCTATCAAAGGGTGATAAAAATAGCACCTACCATCTGATTGTTGTGAGAATTTTTCTGTGAGCTGTTTTCATATTCCATTCTACTATTAAATATCTGTATCTGAGACAAACATTGAAAAAAGACAAATGGGCTGAGCCTAGTGTTGAATAGTGGGAGGGGTCTTACTGAATCATTTTAGATAATATGTGAAGTGCTTTCAATAACCCTATGATGTTCTTTATGACAAAGCCCATCTTTTTTACTATGAATATTCTCCTACCAATGCTACCTGATTTGGGATCAGAGATACCAATGATGTCCAATGAGTCAGAACTACAAGTGACACAAAAGTCACCAAAGATGCAGGACAGGTTCAAGTCATCAGTAGTGTATTGCCAACAATGACCTTCAGGCAGGGACTAGGTTAAGTGACGTCATCATAATGTGGATGATCAAGAAAGAATAGAGGTTGGCCATGGAGCAAAAGGAAGCTGAGAATATGGGGATATTGGGACTAGCAGAGTGTTGTATTATAGCAATGGCATTGGCAATAATAATATCTATCATTTATATAGAGCTCTAAGAGTTACAAAGTCCCTTACATAATTATCTCATTTGTTCTTTAAATCAACCCAAGGAGGTAGGTACTAATATTATTCCGATTTGTCATATGGGAAAACTGAGGCTTAGAGCAGTTATACAATTTGCCCAGAATCAAACAACTAGTAAATGTCTGAGATAAGACTCAACCTGTGGTCTTCCTGATTCCATGTCCATTCAATGTTCCCTCCACCATACCATCTATAATACCCTAAATCTGTAAGAGAAAGCACAAGACTTTTCCTTCTTTGTTCCTGTTGACACACAAAATGGAAGAGGAATAAGACTTTCTAAATCATGGAGTTGCTCAAAACAAATCTGAGTAAAAAATATATACATTTTATTAATTTAAACTGAGACTGAACATATGCACACATGTGCACATGCATGCACATATGTTTGTTGTGATAAATGGAAGGAAACTCTCTTATTATTTTTTGCTCTATGAAAATTTTCCCCCAAATGAATGTGATTACTGTCCTTTGACATGAAAAATGACAAGGATGTGACTGACTCGATGGCTACTGCTTGAAGGAAACATTCTAAATTGTCATATATGGAATTCCTAAAACAAAGCCTACATTGGAAACAAAGCTGGAGTCCAAATTCAGGCTACATCTTGAATGATGAAATGATCACTAACCTTCACAACACATCCTATTAACAGTTATACATTCATTTCAAATGTATCCCTTAAATGAGAAAGGGTATAAGGGTATAAAAATAAAAGTGCCCAAGGAAGCATTTTTATTTGCCAATCACTGAACACTTGAGAAATCATTTGAACTGTTCAATAAACCTAAAATGTGGTTGCGATCATCCATCCCTGAAAGTAATTAAGAGACAGTTTTAATCCCTTTATTTGAATTAATATCCTCTTCAGCTTCAACTTCACTCTCCTTTTTCTAGGAAATAGACAAAGTGCTCAAGACTACAAATGAAAAAAATGCATGTGGATTTGCCTCCTTCTTGCTTCGTTCTCCATTTGAGCAAAGAAAGCTTTGGTGAGTAGCCCCAAGTGCATCAGGTAATCAGACCAGCTTCCCTTACACTGCTGTCACTCTGCTCAGTCTAGCAGAACATTGATTTTTGAACAGGGAGCCCTGTAGAAAATAATTCCTTTTTCTATTAGACAATGAGGACTGGAAGCAGAATGGGCAGGAGTGATCCTGACACCCCATTTTAATGTGGATACATGATGGAAGGGCTAATTCTTCGTATTATGATAGAGTCCAGGGAACAATATCATAATCAGGAGATCTCAGAACTGAGAGATCTTAATGATATCTACAACAAAAAGAAAGGGGGACTAGCATCCCTGAAAAGTGATTCCTCCTTTAAAACCCCCAACAAGCAGCCATGCAACTTTTGTCCGAAACCCAGAAGGAGAAGGAAATCACTGCACCTTTTCCAGAAGCACATTCTGCATTGGCATGTATTTCTATGTGCTTGAATTGTTTTCTTCTTTATATCAAGTCTTTTTTGCAACTTTATTCCCTCCCCTTTTCCTAATTGTACCATCTGGAGCCGAGAAGACGACTAGTCCTTTTTTCCCATATAACTACTATTTAAATATCTGAAGATAGGCTTATCTCTCCTCAGTTTTTCTTTGCCAGGATAAATATTCTTATGAATCTATGAGATAGATTAATAGAACAGCCCGACCATAACAGGAAGGGGGAAGTCAGAGGAATCAGATTGGACAAAAGGACATTGGAGAATTTGAATGTAATTAAAATAGTTTATGATCTGCTCAGTGAGAGTCAATCCTTCCATCAACCTAAGTCTGTATGTTTATCCAAACTGCATGGACTTGCTGAGTCCAACAATCAGGCCAGTTTATCTCATCAGAACAGGCTTTCTTAGAGCATTCTTACGTATTCTGCTGCTGATTGAACTGAACATCATGAAAGAACAATGTTCCTGCTGTTGCTTAAGAAGCTGTAGGTTTTCTTAGGATAAAACACTGGAATTAGTCAAGAAAATAAATCACAGGGAAAGAGAAAGGATGATGGATAGAAGGGGGAGTATGACAGAGATAAGGAAAGGAACTGAGGGAGGAAGAAAAGGAGTCAGGAAGGAAGACTGGAAGGAATGAAGAGGGAAAAAGCAAAAAAGAAGGGTTTGAGTTTGAGTTGTAAAGGATGTACAGCTGGCACAACATGAGATTTTAATCCAGTCTCTGGTCTTTAGTGCTGTGTACTAGCAAGGAACAGAAACCTTAAATCTAGCATAAGGTGAGGGAAATCCTAAGAGACCCAGGATCTCTTTGGAATCCAAATAACTCATTTCTCCACAGAGTGACCTCAAGATTCTCACCTCTGTTCCTGGAAGAACAGTGGAAATATAACTGCCATTACCCATTGGACCTTGGTTTGGCAATCTAGATTATGAATGGATTAGAACAAAAATACCTGGTAGTACCAAAAAGCACTGACTCTTCTGAAGATCCCCTAAACCATTTTGGACCTTTCATTTTTTTTCTCTATTCAGCAGCAAAGCAGTTTACGCTCTCTTGGTCTTCCTGATGGATGAAAGAGCACATCTCAGCTCTCCTGATTTCTCTGGTGGTATCATAACCACCACCACCATCCACCATCATCATCATCATCATCACCATAGTTAGCATTTATATAGCACTTACTATGTGTCAAGGACTGTGCAAGTACTTTACAAATATCTCATCTGATATTCACAATAATCTTGGGATATAGGTGCTATCATTATCCCCATTTTACAGTTGAGGAAACTGAAACAAACAGAGGTTAATTGACCTGCCCAAGGTTCCATAGCTAATAAGTGTCTGAGGCCAGATCTAACTCAAGTCTTTCTAACTCCAGGCCCGGCACTCTATGCACTCTGCCACCAGATGCTTGGAAATCCCTGCTGTGTCTAGAGCACGCACTGGATAATAATGGTATTGCATCCTGTTTCTAGGAAGGCCTGGGGTTCTTCCATCTTCAGTCTTACCAGTATGGCTTATAGAATTGAAATAGCACTTAACCTGGAGTCAGGGGTCCATGGATTTGAATCCAGACGCTTCAACTTTTTATTTCTGGAATAGTATCTGTAGAATGATTTAGGCAAATCATTCAATTCTCTGGTTCAGAGCTCTCTCTGTAAAATTGGAGGGTTGGTCTGGACAACCTAACTTCCCTTCTAGCTTTAAGTCAATTTGTATGTGTAGAAATCATTTTTATGGGTCTGTTGGGGAACCAGAAATTTTCTCAACAATATACTCATGCTATTCAACAAGAAATCACCTACCCCCACTAATGCCACATAGAAATCTTTCTACTTTCCTGCCAATTGATGAAGTGGAGGAAAGACTTCCCAGGCAATTATCAACATTCCTGGTTATTTTGTTTACCCTCCTATGCTCTATTTCTCTCTATAATATATATATATACATATATATATATATTAATCCCATATATAAATGAAATAAAATCATCTTTCTTCATTGCCCAGATACAGAGAACAGTTTAAAAAAAATAGAAGCAGAAGAAATCATGCCAACTTGGTGGGGAGAGATCAGGAAATGTAGGTAACCCCTTCAAAGTAGACCCATGAAGCTGAAAGGAATGCAAAAGACCATTTTATGGACCTGAGATGAAGGTTGGCATCACCACTGCTTCACCACCCCTGAGTGTCAACAATATTTTAGATCACTTTTGAGCAGGCTGTCATCAATTAACATCTGATCAGAAGCAAAGATAGATCTTTAATCAAAGAAAATAGCAAAAGTTGCTCATGAATGGGCTCCCAGAGACTCCCGAACTGATTACCTCCGTATGATTGGTTGGTTGTTGTCCTTCATGCTCAAAGAGAATGAAAATGGCATCACTATATTGGATTCAAGGTACAGTGCATCTCTGTGGCTAAGCAGACCAATCTGAGCTCAGAAGGCTTTGCCAGGTCAGCCACAAATAGTCCTTGTAAATGTTTGGAGTAGAAATGTCTAAATCTGCACATATCACATTTATTTTGAGCTACTGCAATTCTATTCTGCTCAGAGTACAGCCCCAGTGTCGCCCATGTCTCACGATGAATTCTGAAGTTATAGAGAGATCATGAGAGTATGCTCATATTGCTTCATCTGACCTTTGTACAAACACTTGCCTTGTGTGAGTTCTCCACAAAATAGTCTTTTAGACAAATGTACATTGGATACTTAAACAATGTAGCCAGCCCATCAAAGTTGCACTTCCTGTAGTAGCATTTGGATGCTTGGTAAATCAGATTGAGAAAGGACGTCAGTGTCTAGTACTTAATCTTGTCAGGTGATTTTCAGAAGCATCCCAAGACAATTCAAATGAAAGTGATCCAGTTTCCTGGCATGGTGCTGCTATAGGTTTCATAGGCATATAACAAAGAGGTCAGCACAACAGCAAAGTAGACCTTCAGTTTGGTGGTCAATCTAATATCTTATTTGTCCCACACTTTCCTTTGTAGCCTCCTAAACACTAAGCTGACTCTGGCAATACATATGGCAACTTCAACATCTATGTGGACATCCCTGAAAAGTATACTACCAAGGTAAATGAACTTTTATCCACAGTATTCAGCATTTCTCCATTTGCTTTAACTGCTGGTTCCATCTACTGATGGTGTGGTGCTGACTGGTGGAGAACCTGTGTTTCTTTGTGTTCATTGTAAGGCCCAAATTAGCAAAAACAGCCTGGAAATGAGCCATACTTTGTTATATCTCAGCCTCAGAGGCTACATTGAGTGTACAATCATCTGCAACCCCCCAAAAAACAATCACACAACTTTCTCTCCACTTTAGTCTTGGTTTGTAGCCTTTTCAAGTTAAATAATTTATCGTAAGTGCAGTAGCTGACCTTGATGCCATTGTCTTCCTTACTGAAGGCATCTGACATCACTGAAAACATCATGCTAGAAAGCATGAGAGGAAGCACACAGCCCTAATTCACTCCTTTGGTGACCAGGAAAGATCTAGAGCATTCAATGTTCATTATCCAGAACCCAGGCAAGTATGCCATCATGAAATTGATCAACTTTACCAAACAACCAAATTTTACCATAATTTTCCACAAGCTCTCACAGCTGAATAATCAAAGGCATTTGTTAGATCAAGGAACATCATACAGACTCCTGTTCTGCTCCTGACGTTTCTCCTAGAGTATCAACCATTCCTCAGCCCTTTTGAAGCCACACTGGCTCTCAGATAGATGACCATCTTCCAGAGGAAGGATCAGCCTATTGAGGACAACTCTGGCAGGAATCTTCCTGGCAATGATTAAAAGAAAGATCTTCCCTGTGATTGTCACAGGACAACCTATTTTCTGAAGGTGTCTTTGAACTTTAGGGGGATAGTTTCCTCTTGCCATATAATCCTTAAAATTTCTGCCAGTTTTTGTATGAGCAGCAGACCCTTTGCCTTGTGACCCTCAGCTGGAATAGAATCAGCACTAGACACTTTGCCATACAAAAAGAGCCTAATGGAATGCAAACCTTTTCTTCAGTTGGAAGTTTGGCTAGACAGAGACTGACTTCAATCTGAGGCGTACACAATGGCTTCAGCATTGGTTGATGACAGCACACTATGGAAGTGTTTAGCTCATCTCTCCAGGATCATGGCCCTGTCACTAATCAATGTGGCCCCACTAGCAATGCTGCTTAACTTCAGTGAGAAGATGACCTACAGCCTGGGCTGCCTTGTGCAGGGTTGTGACTACAGCACCCAGTGTATCTACACCTGCTGCTTCACCACTTGCCTGGTCACCACAGGACTTTGATGTAGGTAAAAACAGTAAAATGACATGGGTGATATTTTTTGACTCAGAGTTCCACAAAGCCATCAGCCTTACTCTTTCTTCCAGAGTCTAGTGACAAGACATAAGTCAAGATGGCTGGTGATGGCTCAGAATAGAGTTGATGGCATTGGCATCTTTAATGTCTAACCAAGTTCTAAGTGCCCCACAGCACCTACATCTGCCACCTTCATGGTCTTTTGGAACAAATGGTTCACATCTGCCTATTCTACCAGAGAGAGTCTTCACATGTTGGGGTAGACACCCTCCAACTCACTGACAGGTTTGAGGCTTGTCAGTTGCCCTGCCCTGGATGAGCCCACCTACCAAACCTTCCCTGGGCTGTGGTCTCTGTGTATCCTACAACTTCAAATGGAGCTACAACTGATTTGGATGCCAAACATGGGTGAGCTGCTCACACATGGGGGCCACTGGTCTTCCCTGACAGCCATATGTCCTATCTTTGTATGGGAGCTGGGAGCTGAAGAAGCTTTTCCCAGCAAGAGTAAGAAAGCCTCTTGAGTCATACTGTCTAATGTCTGATAGATACTGCTTACACCCTAGTAACATTTGAGCCTACAGATGTTTCTATAGGGCCCTGATCTCAGCATAAACTCTCCTTGTTAAAAAGAGATACTATGGATTGTTAGTGTCTAATTTAGCCTCTCTTCTAAAATAAGGAAAAGAACTGGAAGAATATTAGAAAAGGTTTTGTAGGGAAAGTAGGGGGGGGCACTATCTAGAGCATGATATATGGAGAAATGGCCCTTTTTTTCTTCATCTGAGTGCATGTCTAGAACTTCTCTCCAAAATGGAAAATGTATTCAGAGGCATACCAGTTGGCAAAGAATAGCTATATTCTTTTAGAGAATGTGAACAGGAAGAAGAGGAAAAAGGAAGAGGAGTTGTTTGGGAAAAGTAGTGAGGAAAGAAATACAAGAGAACGATGAAGAGGAGGTGGTGGAAAGGAAGAAGTATGGAGAAGAAAAAGGGAAAGGGGAGAGGCAGAAGTAGGACAGAAGAGAAAAGGGGAAAGGGGGAAAGTAAGAAGATAAGAAGAAAGAGAGAAAGAGGAAGAAAATTGATGAGGAAGAGGAGGAGAAGGAGAACATGGAGAAGGAGAGGAAGAAGAAGAAGGAGAAGGAGGAGGAAGAAGAGGAGGAGGAGGAGGAGGAGAAGGAGAACATGGAGAAGGAGAAGAAGGAGGAGGAGGAGGAGGAGAAGATGATCATGATGATGACGATGATGATGATGAAGGGGGAAAGGGAGTGAAAAGTGAAGAGGAGAAGAGAAAGAATAAAGAAGAAGAGAAAAGGAGAAAAATAAGAGGAAAATAAGAAGGAAAAGGTCAGGAGAGGCAAAGAATAAAGTGAAGAGAAAGAATCAAGAAGAAGAAAATAAGAGAGAAAAAGAAACAAAAGAAAAAGAATGACTAGCAGAGGAAGAGGTGACAGTCAAGGAGCATCTAGTAAGCAACTGCTATGTAATAGGTAAAAGACCAAACTTTACTTTCAAGGGGCTCACAATCTAGTGGGGAAGAGGACATACAACTAACAAACAAGATAGACAGACAGACAGACAGACAGATAGATAGATAGATAGATCTAGAGAGATGTATAGAGATAGATATAAATAGATAAAGATATAAATATAGATATAGTTAGATATAGACATAGAAACATAGATACAGCTGGGGGTGGGGGGGAGATCATCTGGTTCAACTGCCTCCTTTTACAGAAGGTGACAGGTAGGCTGAAGAACAGACCTTGACAATTACTTTTTCAAAATCACACAAATATTAAATGGCTAAATCAGGATTTGAATTGAAGTTCTTGGAAGCCAAACTAAGTATTTACAGCTCTATAATGCAGGCAGGTAATGATTTAAAAGAAATAAAGAGAAATTTTGCTTCAAATCTTGCCCTTTAAATGTGCTAGGGCTAGGTTCAACTCCTTCAGGTTCCACAGATTTTATGGAACCTTCTCAACATATGATGAAATGACCCCATCTGGAGCATGCACAGACATTCTGTAACTGGCTCCTTCTAAATCGTTCCCATCATTCTCCCCTTCTCTCCCTCCTTCTCATTCCCAATGAACTCATTGTATCTGCATGTGGCTCCTCAGACAGAATGTCAGGAGTGCTTTCACTTATCCTTCACTTACCAAATTTACATTTCAAAGTGGCTAAATTGTTTTGAAAGTACATCCCAGCATGAGGTTTTTTGCAAACTCTGCTTGATGTTTTAAAATGCCTGGCATGGAGGAAAAAAATACTGTTTGTGACATTTGGTGAAGCACAAAGAGAGAAAACCCTTGAAATGGTTCTTCCTGTACAGATATCAGTAGTATCTTTTACCATCATTACCTATGCATAGGATTAAATAGCCCTTTGGAACTGAGAGTCCTCAGAGACCACGGCCCTAAATGATTATTGAGAGAACATTCAGAGAACAGCCAGGATCATGGAAGCCTTCAATGTCTCAGTTTTCTCATTTGTAAAATGAACTGGAGAAGGTAATTACTTGAAGATTACTTGCAAGACAGAGTACATTTCAGCCAAAAGAAGGGAAGAACAGAGAAGGGAGAGGAACATGATAGCTACGTATTTGAAGGGTTGTCATAAGGAAGAGCACTTTTCCTTGTTCTGTCTCTCTCTAGCGGGCATTACCAGAAGCAATGAATAGACAACTTGATGTCAAGGAAGAAAACCTCCCTAACCCCAACTGTCTCAAGATAGACTGGGATGTCATGGGAATGGGGCTTTGTTCCTCACCTGTGGACTTCAAATCAAAAATAGCTAATGTTGTAATTCCAGGCTATAAAAGAAACATTTATTGGTCAGTGTCTTAAGACACATCCAGATTTCAGGTTCAACAACTAGACCACAGTCTAGTTCAACAGCTTCATATTACAAATGAAGAAGCCAAAGTATAGATGGGCCTTGCTCAAGGTCACATAGCATGTTCCTGCCACAGCCTTGTTTGTTGTTCAGTGGTTTTAGTCATGTCTGACTCTTCTTGACCCTATTTGAGTTTTCCTGGCAAAGATACTGGAGTGGTTTGCAATTTCCTTCTCCAGTTCATTTTACAAATAGAAAACAGAGACAAATTGTGGCTTACCTGGGATCACACAGCTTGTAAGTATCTGAGGACAGATGTGAATTTAGGAAGATGGCATCTTCCTGGCTCCAGACCAGGTACTCTATCCACTACACCACCTAGCTGCCCCTTACTGCCAGAAGACTGGCAGCCTGTGACCTTTCTAACCTGTCTGATTATTCTCCTCCATGCATTGTTTGCTGATAGGAAATTGCACTGACTCCTCTGAAACGGTCCTGAACCTTATAACCTTTGCTAACAGAGTTCCCTATTTCTGGAATTTCCTTCCTCCATGCATTCGCTACTTTGGCACCCAGTCTTCTTTAAGGCTTCTCTGAGGTACCACCTGCTCCAGTAATGCTTTGCTGGCATTCCCACAAATGATCCTGCCCACCTTAAGAACTCAGGAAAGGGTTATATTTGCACCCCTCTGATACAAATATCACATTTATTATGATCATATATGTCATGGCTTATCATGTTACCAGGCTGGGAGCTCCATAACATCAGAGGCTCTGCCTTCTCTAAAATTTTTGTTTTCTCTTTTCTTTCCCTGCATATAGTCAGCACTTAACAAGTGCTTTTGAATTGGTTGATTGATTGTTGATGAAGGTAGATAAACGTTTAGAATTAGAACAAATTGATTTAAACCTATAATTTAATCTTTATATAGAACTCTCTGTGTAGAAAACTTCCTAAATTACTGAATATAAGCTACTCATCTTTAACTTATGTTCTTAGTGCATTGGCTACAACAAGGGTTTAACTGCTTCATTCATGGGCTCTAGGAAGGACTAACAACTAAGGCTTCTTGACCCCATGTCCAGTCCTTTATCCATTTTGCTTTTGCCCTGGTGTTTTTTCTTCCAAAATTATGTTTCCAAACAACCACAAATATAGTACTTAAGATAAAGTATTATGGAATAAACTATCTGCTGCAAATGAAAAATGGCACCTGGATATGAACTACAGAAAGTTTCCTTGAAATAATTAGCCTGAACCAGCTCACTGAGGAAAACTGAATAGATTTACCGTTCTATGTCACTTTTTTTCCTTTTCCAACTCCCCAAAGTCAAGGCATTTCTGGAGTAACTCTCTCAAATGTTCATCATATCCCAGCTACTCTGGAGAACAAAACAGAATATTAGCTTCATTCACTTCAACTCATCGCGTATTTCCTACATGTCTGTGATATGCAAAGTACAATCCTAGGTGCTCTTGTTTAAGAAAATATCATCTCCTCCCTCAAAGAGCCTGGCTGTTGTATCCCACTAGATATTAATAAGAGTTGAGAATAATTTGAGGTGTCATTCATAATTATGGGGATATGAGCTTCCTCCCAAGGAACTGGCACCTCACCTAATCCTTGCAAGCAGTTGAGGGTTCTAAGAGATAGAAGAGAGCAAAGGGGGAATTCTGGGGCTGAGAGTAGCCTTGGCAAAGGCAGAGAGGTGAAAAAGGAAGTTTGAGGGCCAGGAATAGCTACTACATTTTCACTACAGTATAGGTTCTGTGATATACAGTCTGAAAAGGTTGGGAGGAAGGCTTTAAACACAAGATAGAGGATTTTGTATTTTATCTTAAAGATCAAAGGAAGTCACTAAAGGATTTTGAGCAGGAGAATGACACATTAAGACCTGTGCTTTAGAAGGATTATTTTTCAACTGCATGTGTGTGTGTGGTGGGTGGAGGATCTGTTGGAAAGGGGTAAGTTTGGAAGCTGGCAAATCAATTAGAAGAGTACTCTAATAACACAGGCAGGAAATCATAATGACCTAAACAAAAATACTAGCCTTGCAAATAGACCAAAGGATAATGATTCAAGGATTTTTAGGAGGTATAATTGATAAAACTTTAGAACTAATTGGCTATAATCACTATAGAGAGTTTCAGGCTTATGGAACCTGGAAATCCCTTCATTTTGAAAATAGTGAGATTGAGAGGAGCACAATTTTTAAGACCACTAGGTCTACTCCACATCAACTCTAGTCCAATTCTTAAATCATTGGCCTCTGGTACTCGAGTCAATCAGCCTAGAAAATTGATCTGTGGAGCAGAACAGCAGCAGCTGTGGCTAAAATCTTTGACAAGGTACCATCACACACATTTCTCCTCCCAGGCTTTCTGTAAGAAGCTTATAAAATGAGACTGACCCAGGCCTCTAGGATAGAGTTGTTAAATTGGTCCTCATCCAATAAAGCTAACATACTTCCAGGAAGAACAAAAGAATCAACTATACTTTTTAGGGGACAGCAAAGCACCTCTGGGGAATCAAATTGGCTGGGTGACTTTCTCCATGTGTTTGCATTGCTGTTACTCTGAAGTGTGTTGTGTGTGTGTGTGTGTGTGTGTGTGTGTGTGTGTGTGTGTGTGTGTGTGTGAGAGAGAGAGAGAGAGAGAGAGAGAGAGAGAGAGAGAGAGAGAGTCAGAGAGAGACAGAGAGACAGAGGGAGAGACAGAGACAGAGAGAGAGAGAGAGAGAGAGAGAGAGAGAGAGAGAGAGAGAGAGAGTCAGAGAGAGACAGAGAGACAGAGGGAGAGACAGAGACAGAGACAGAGACAGAGAGAGAGAGAGAGAGAGAGAGAGAGAGAGAGAGAGAGAGAATGAGAATTTCATTCATCAGGTTCTGCTGTCAATTAATAGTGATCTGGGGGAAAATTACCATCATCACCATCATTAGAAAACATCATTATTGCACCAAAATATCCTATTAATCATGAGATATAAACAGCTTACTTTGTTTCATGGGTCCATGAAAACTAGATTAAAGTCTTTCTTCATCTTCAAAAAATACTTTTCCCAATGATGTCAAATGTTATTAGACTTGATTTAGGTAAATTTCCCAGTGTACACCAAGAACAAAATAGATACTAAAGACTTTGAGCTTGAATCCATAGATCCAATAGGACCAACAAAAGAAATTAATGCAAATATGTCTTCAGGTGAGAGACAATGAGCATAGTTTATAAAAAATTAAAGTAGGGCCTCTGTATATCAAGAGCCTCTCTGGCATTATGAAGTCAAAATGCAACAGGAAGAACACCTTCAGAACATTAAATCCATGAGGCAATGCTTTTAATAGAAACCTTTGGAGTACATTGGATTTCACTGGAGTAAAATAAGAGTAACTTATATAATTGTAATAACACAGAGGGTCTACCACCTCTAACAAGCTATAGACATATTGACACTTCCATGTAACAGGAAATAAAGTATTAAAAGAGTTATCTGATCATCTACGATGGAAGAGGGGAGGAGAAAATCTGTCCTACAAACTCAAAAACATAGAATGGTTAAATCTAGTAATTCCAATAATGAAGAACAAATTACTCAGGCAAGCAGTCACAAGACCTTCAAATGTAAATTTTAAAATGGTGGCACAAATGATTCTGTAATGACCAGAAATCAAAGGAGTGAATGAAATAAAGGAATAATATATTCCTAAGAGCAAAGAAACTCTAACATAGTCAATGCAAAATTTCTATGCTGTGTGCAGACCTGAATATAACTATCAATGAAGAAAAGATGTCCATTCAATAAGAGAGAAGCATTTAGACATTCTTACATTAAATCTTCATGTGAACATATCATTTGCTTTTCAACCACCCCAGAAAACAGAAATACATGAAAATTACATAGGCGCATAGACCAAGGAAAGTAACAAAATTAATTTCCCCAGAAAAAAGGAAAAAAAAGAGAAAGTCACCTACGGGGTTAAAAGAAGAGGATCATAACAACAAAGGATTATGATAGTATATATCACGGCTTATCCTGTTACTAGGCTAGGAGCTCCCTAAAGTCAGAGGCTCTGCCTAAAGGTTTACATGGAGAAAATGTAAAAAGAAGAAGAAGAAGGAGAAGGAGAAGGAGAAGGAGAAAGAGAAGGAGAAGGAGAAGGAGAAGGAGAAGGAGAAGGAGAAGGAGAAGGAGAAGGAGAAGGAGAAGGAGAAAGAGAGAGAAAAGGAAGGAAAGAAGGAAGGAAGGGAGGGAGGGAAAGAGGAGGGAGGGAGGGAGGAAGGGATGAAGGAAGGAAATAGAGAAAAATAGAATTTAAATAGAAGTGATAACGAAATGACTATCCTGAACAACTGTGCATTAAACCTTACAACACCCCAACAATTTATCAAATCTGTTTGCAAATAAGCTGCAGAATAGGATGGCCCATAAAAGGAGGGAAGAAAGGAAGAAGATAGAGGGGAACATATGATATATACTAATCAAGTCAATTGTAAACAATTATGGAAAATCAAGTCTTAGGATCTTAGGAAAAAAGAGTGAATGTAAAAAAATAGATCCAATGGCAAAGGGAGAGATTGAAACAAGAAAAATGTTCATTAAGTAGAGGAGAAGGTACCACAGAAGAACACTCTCACGAGGGAGAGAAATATTTATTAATGGGAAATGGGGACCTCAGATGGGCATAATCTATAAGGATTTTGGTACTTGAAGGAACATACTACCTCTGAGAAAATAGTGTACTTCTATAGTCAACAGTTAAACATTTATTAAGCACCTATTTTTACTGATCATCATTATTACTATAGTTAAAATTTATACAGTGCTTACTGTGTGCCAGGCACTGTGCTAAGCACATTATAATTATTATAATTTTTATCCTCACAAGAACCCTGGGAGATAGGCACTATTATTATTGTAATTGTAAATGTGGGGAAACTGAGGCAAACAGAGGTTAAGTGACTTCCCCCAAGGTCCTGTACCTAATGAATGTCAGATTAGAAGTCAGATGTTCCTGACTTTAGAGCTCTAATTACTGCACTACCTAGCTTCCTCCCCAGCATTGTGCTGAGCACTGAGGATGCAGATACAAAAGACAAATCCAAAACAATCTCTGTCTTAAGAAGCTTACAGTCTATGGGGGAAGACAATACACAAAAGAAAGGTGAAAACAAAAGCAGGATCCCTGACTTGGGGAATGGTAAAATCAGGATGTCCCAGGGCAGTACAGCCTTTCATTTCTAAAATGAGAAGTTGTGAGAAGAGTTCCCTCCTTAAATTGTGTTTTTGGAGGACATGGCTCTACTCTTCAAACAGAGACACAAAATTGGAGTATCAAGACTAATGGAGGAAAAAACTGTTACAATGGAAGGGAAGAGCAGGAAGGTGAAAGGGAATGGGTCAACTTTACTCTCATTGAATTTGGCTTAAGGAGGGAAGAACATACACACTCAATTGGGTATCTCACCCTACAGGAAAATAGGCGGGTAGGGAATAAGAGGGGGGAGGATAGAAAGGAGGGCAGATTGGGAGAGAGGGTAGTTAGAAGCAAATTCTTTTGAAAAGGGACAGGGTCAAAGGAGCAAATAGAATAAGTGGAGGGGGGGAGATAGGATGGAAGGAATTTTAGTTAGTCTTTCACAATGTAACTACTATGGAAATGTTTTGTGTAACTACACATGTACAACCTATATTGAATCGCTTATCTTCCCAGTGGGGGTGGGTGGGGAGGAAAGAAGGGAAAAAATCTGGAACTCAAAGTTTTAAAAACAAATGTTTAAAAAAGAAAAGAAAAGAAAAGAAGGCATGCCACTCATCTCCTGACAAAGAGGTTGTGGACCCAAGGTACAGAAATAAAAATAAATTTTCAGGTGTTTCCTAAAAAAAAAAAAAAAAAGACTAATGGAGTTTCATGGGGTGTTGAAGTTTTCCTTAATGAGTTTCCTGGAGACTTGGTGGAGAAGTCAAAGGTATTCCAGAATGATGCAAACAGGTGAGAAATGAGAAAGCATGGGCAGCATTTTTCTCCAGGAAAAAAGGAATCAGTACTCCTTGGGATCACTGATATCTAGAACAAGAGCATGGATACAGAAAATAAATTTCATGCTAAATAGTAATATTAGATTAGAGGTAAAGGGAGAATAATATAAATTTAACTTTCATAACTTTGATGTGAATGGATTAAACAGTACAGTGAAATAAAAAGTCAATTTGCATAAGAAAATAAAACCTCACAATCTGTTGCTTATAGAACACATCTAAAAGGCATAGACATACATAGAATAAAAATAGAGTATTGGAACAACATTTATTATGTGCCAGGGAAATCTTAATGAGAAAGAAGGAGCTGAAATCCCATAATCAGATCAAGTAAAATCAAAGCCTTACAGCCTAAAGATGAACAAAGGAACTGCATTATGCTAAAAAGAACTATAGACAGTAAAATAAAGTTAATATTTAATGTATATACTCCAAATGCCTTAGTATCTAAATTCACAAAATAAAACTTAACTGAATTACAAGAACATATAGATAACAATAAAAGAAAAGCAGAATAGTTTATTGTACTTGATTTTGGATCAATCTAGCATAAAGGGAAAATATAGAATTGAATAATCTGCTAAGAGAAATTAAAGCTAAAAGATGCATGATATCTTCCAAATGGAATTTAAGATAATCTACATGTTTCTTAGCACCACATGGAACTTTTATAAATAAGGATTATGATTTATTAAAGCATTGAGATATTCAAAATAAATGTAAAAAAGGAAGAAATGATAAAATAGCCTTGCAATAAAACAATGCACCTTAATGCAGTACAATGGTAACTAGTTCAGAAAGTACAAATAAAAGAAATCAACTCAAATGCAAACTTACTGAAGATATTATAAATAATGAATGGATAAAATAATGTCATAAATATAGTTGATAGTGATATGAACAAAAATGAGAGTAATGATAAAACATGCTTTTTTTCTTAAATGCAGGGAAAGTAGTCTTCAAAAAACCAACTATATCATTAAGCTTATACTAACAAATATATAAGGATTAATATACTGAATATTGATTTTAAATAAAATAAAAAGTCAAAATGTACTCCCAAAATAACCCCCAAAAGGATCTATTAAAATTTAGAGGAGAAATAAATAAATTGAAAAACAAAATTTCCATTTTGTTTTTGCCTTTTGGAGAGTAATTGGGGTTAAGTGACTTGCCGAAAGTCATGTGGCTAGTTTTTGTGTTAAGTGTCTGAGGCTGGATCTTAACCCAGTCCTCCTGACTCCAGGGCTGGTGCTCTATTCACTGCACCACCTAGCTGCCCCCTAAATCATTTTTTTTAAACCTAAATGCTAGCTCTTTCAAAAGATTAATACAATTAATAATTCTTTATTTAACTTGATTAAATAGAAGGTCACAAATTCAAAACAAGAAAAAATGGAAAGGGGAAAGCCATCACAAAAGCAAAAGACTTAAAAATATTCTTTTTAAATGTACTATCCACAGTTTTAAGATAATAAGACTAAGAATACAGAAAGGCTAAGAGAATACTCTCAAAAATATAAAAGTATCCAAATCTATAGAAGATCAATTAGAGATATTAACCAACCCAGTCTCAGAAAAAGAAATAAAACCAGCTCTAATGGAACTACCAAAGCACTGGGAGTGAGGATAACACCCTTGTCCTGGTAGATTGACAGGAAAAGTCTGTTTAACTTCTCCAGAAAAATTAGCATCAATCCTACATAACTTATTTTCAAAAACTGAGAAGTACATTACTCTATCAGGCTCCTTTTTGTGAAACAAATATATCAATAGTGCCTAAATAATGAAAGGATAACACAAAAGAGAATTAAAGAACAATACCATTAATTAATATTGATTAGATTGTTTAATCTTGTCAAAGAGACTATGGCAATTAATTAAAAAAAAAACGCTATCATTGTGATCAAGTTGCAATTGATCAGAATACATATGAACAGAGATACAATGGTGGCTCAATATTAGGAAAACAATCAATATAATTCCATGTTGTAAATTGTTGGGGGTGGAGCCAAGATGACAGAGTGCTATCAGTAACTTTTCTAACCTCCTCTGTGAATCCCATCACTAAACTTTTAAAAGTGAAGCTGAATGGATTTTGGAGGGTCAGCATCCACTGTGAGACAGAGTGTGGCAGAATCCAGCCCAGAAGAATGCCCACATGGGTCAGGGCAGGGGGAACGAGGAGCACAAGGGGGCTGCAGCAGCCTGGACTAGAGAATGGACTACACTGGAGTGAGAAGGAGCCCCAACCAGCAGACTCATCCACCCCAAGGGCAATTCACACCCTTCTCACCAGCTTCTCACAAAGGGACAGGAGGATCCATCAGAGCTGGGTAAGAGAAAGCTCAGAGCCCCCAGCAGGGACAGCAGCTTCTCCTGGGGCTATCAGCCCCCAGCCTGGAAGTTTAAAAATCACCTACCTAATTCTCCAGGGGCAAGGATGGCAAAGTAAACGCTGGCTGCTTCGATTTCCTCTCCCTGATCAAGAAAACCCAAAAATAAATGTCCCACCCAGAGTAAAATCCAGAAATAGCTTAAATAGCCTCAAGCTTAGGACTCACTGAGAAAGGGTGTAAGTGAGGCAGTAAGCAGTCTGAAGAGTAGAGTGGGAGGGGTCCCAACGAGCACCACCTCACCTGAGAAGCAAAAGTCTGCCTGAGCTGTAGGCCAGAGGCATAGAGGCAGAAATCTGAAGTGGCCAGACCACCCCTCCCCCACAGATTAATCTGTGAGCCTCAGGGCAACTCAGGGGAAACATTAAGAGTTCTGGCCTTGGCCTCAATAGAGACACCCAGAGGTGACATTTCACAAAGCCAATAACCAGGCACCTAGCTCCCAGCCTGAGAAGCTTGGGTCAGAGCCTTCTGTACCCCAGGAGCAGAAATACACTTTAAAGGACAGGAAATAGGCAATTGCAATGGGCCAGAAGCAACTTGCAAAGGCAAGACCAAAGCCGATAGAATCTTATTATTCTGAATGAAAAGAATCCCTTTCAGGACACTCCATGTGTCAAAATCTGGGACCACAAATAGAAATATGAACTGGTCTCAAGCCCAAAAAACATTCTTGGAGGAGCTAAAGAAAGATGTTGAAAGCTAAATTAGGGAGGTAGAAGATAAATTTAAATCTACAGTGACCAAATTAGGAAAAAAAAATTCTCACAGAAGCAACCAAATCCTTAAAAAGTAAAATCTGTGTACTAATTGGAAAAAATACGTCCCTAAAAAAGGACCTCCAAAAACTAACTGAAGAAAATAATTCACTCAAAATTAGAATCGGTCAAATTGAAGCTCAGGAGTCTATGATGCACCAAGTGTCAATCAAACAAAACATGAAAATTGAAAAACTGGAAGAAAGTGTAAAATATCTCACTGGGAAAAGAAATGACCTGGAGAACAGATCCAGGAGAGATAACTTAAGAATCATTGCTCTACAGTGATTAAGAGCACTGGCCCCAGAGTTGGGATGACCTGGGATTGGTGCTGGCCTCAGAAAATGAGCACCCATACATAAATAATGACTGGACTTGTAACTTTGAGCAAGTTACTTAACCCCAACTGCTTTAAAAAAAAAAAAATTGAAAAGCTTCTGTACAAACAAAGCCAATGTAACCAAGATCAAGAGGGAGGTGGGAAATTGGGAAAGAATTTTTACAACTTGTGTCTCTGATAAAGCATTCATTTCTAAAATTTATAGAGAATTGAGCCAAATCTATATGAATATAAGTTATTCCCCAACTGATAAATGGTCAAAAGATATGAACAGGCAGTTTTCAGAGGAAGAAATTAAAGATATCTATAAACATATGAAGAAATGCTCTAAATCACTATTGATTAGAGAAATGCAAATCAAAACAACTCTGAGATACCACATCTCTCCAGTCAGATTGGCTAAGATGAAAAAACAAGAAAGTGACAAATGCTGGAGAGGATGTGGGCAAATTGGAACGCTAATACATTGCTGGTGGAGTTTTGAACTTATCCAACCATTCTGGAGAGCAATCTGGAATTATGCCAAAAGGATTATAAATAATTTCATACCCTTTGACCCAACAATACCACTTCTAGAGTTATATCCCAAAGAGATCACAGAAGTGGGAAAAAGACCCATATGTACAAAAATATTTTTAGCAGCCCTTTTTGTATTTGCAAAGAATTGGAAACTAAAGGGGTGCCCATCAATTGGGGAATGGCTAAACAAGTTGTGGTATATGAATGTAATGGAATATTATTGTGCTATAAGAAACGAGGAGGTGACGGATTTCATAATTACCTGGAGAGACTTCTACCAACTGATGCTGAGCGAGAAGAGTAGAATCAGAAGAAATCTGTATACAATCACAGACATACCATATCTGTGATGACCAACTATGACAGACTGGACTCTTTTCAGCAATGCAGTGATATAAGTTAATCCTGAATGACTCAAGAAAGTGAGAAATGCGCCATCCAGAGATATAACTAGAAAGAACTGAGCCTGAATCCTGATGGAAGCAAACTAAATGATCTTGTTCTTTTCATTGTTTGGTTTTATTTCTTCCTTACCATCTTTCATCCCACCTAGTACAATACGCCTTTGTAATTGGAATAATGTCTAATATGAATGCATTTGCAGATCATATACTGGACTATATGCTGTCATGTGGGGAGGGAGGAGGGAAGTAAAGGAAATTTGAAAATCAAGGAACTATGGAATTGAATCTTATTAACTGAAACTAAACTAATAAATTAATTTTTAAAAAAAGAATTATTGGTCTACTGGAAATCCATGATGAAAAAAGCAGCCTGGACAACATCCTCCAAGAGACTGTTAAATAAAACTGTTCTGAAGTCCTAGAATCAGAAGGTAAAATAGGTATCAAAAGAATTCAACAGTCTCCTGCTCAAAGAGATCCCAAAATGAAAACTCCATGAAATATAGTAGCCAAATTCCAGAATTAAAAGATTAAGGAGAAAATATTGGAAGCTCCCAAAAAGAAACAATTCAAATATCATAGAATGAGAATCAGGATTACATAGGACCTAGCAGCTTCTACACTAAAAGACTGGAGGGATTGGCATTTGATATTTCATAAGGCAGAGAGCTAGGACTGCAAGCAAGAATTAACTACCTAGCAAAACTGAACATAATCTTTCAGGCAAGGAGATGGTCATTTAATGAAATAAGGGACATCCAGACTTTCCTGATGAAAAAGCCAGAGCTCAACAGAAAATTTTATCCCCAATTACAAGGCTCAAGACAGACATAAAAAGGTAAACAAAGAAAACACACACTAACACATACACACATGCACACATGTACACTCATGCACACATGCACATAACTTGGCATGCAATAAAAGCAAAGTGTTTACTTCCCTATATGAGAAGCTGATAACTGTCAATATTGAAATTTATATGATTATCATGACCTTTAAAAGGGATATACATAGATAGAGGGTGTGGGTATAAATGAACTATTCTGATGATAAAAAAAATAACCTTATTAAGGGATTCAAAGGGATTGTAATGGGATAAAAGGAAAGGATGACACAGAGAAAGGTAAGTTATGCAATACTAAGAGGCATAAAAACATGCTATAGTAGAGGGGAAGGAAAGAGGGAGAGGAATATCATTTGAACATTATTCTCATTGGTTCTGGTTCAGAGGGATCAACATAATCAGTTATGTTTAAGATTCTAACATGAAAAGACACAAAACTCATTAAATAGAGGGAAAGGAGGGAGGGAGAGTAGTATTGTATGAAATTTATTCTGGCTGGTTTGGGGCTAAAAGGGGAATAACATACTCTGATAAGGAAAATAATCTATTGTATCCTATAAGCAGTAGGAGGCTAAGGAGGAAATTAGAAGGGAGGGGAATAGAAGTAAGGAGAGAGGGTAGCTAAAAAGGGGAGGGGACTCACAGAAAGGGAACACTGAGGGAGGCAGTAGTCAAAAGGGAAACACTTAAGTAGGGGAAGGGAGAAGGAAGAAACAAAAACATAAGCCAGAGAGGGAATAGGATGGAGGGAAAGAGACAGATACTCATCATTGCAGTGAATGTGAATAGGATGAACTCTCGCATAAAATGAGGAGGATAGCAGAATGGATTAAAAACCACAATCTTACAATATGCTGTCTACAAGAAACACATTTGAAACAAAGGGATACACAAAGGTAAAAGGTAAAGGTAAAAGGCTGGAGAAGAATATATTATGGTTCAGCTGAATAAAAAAAAAAAGCAGGGGTAGCAATCCTGATCTCAGATAAAGCAAAAGCAAAAATAAGTCTAATTAAAAGAGATAAGGGAGAAAAAATATATCCTGCTAAAACGCACCATACTTAACATATATGCACCAAGTGGTATAGCATCCAGATTTCTAGAGGAGAAGATAAGGGAATTAGAGGAAGAAATGGAGAGCAAAACTATACTCGTGGGGACCTTAATCTCTGGCTCTCTGAACTTGAGAAATCCAACCTCAAAATGAAGTAGAAAGAAGTGAAGGAGGCGAATCAGATTTTAGAGAGCCTAGATATGATAGATCTCTGGAGGAAACTGAATGGGGATAAAAAGAAATATACTTTTCTTCTCAGCAGTGCATGGTACATACTCAAAAATTGACCATGTATCAGGGCATAAAAACCTCACAATTCAGTGCAGAAAGGCAGAAATATTAAATACATCCTTCTCAGATCATGATGAAATAAAAATCATATGCAATAAAGGGCCATGGAAAGATAGACTAAAAACTAATTGGAAATTAAACAATTTAATCCTAAAGAATGAGTGGGTCAAACAAGAAACTACAGAAACAATCAGTAACTTCATTCAAGAGAATGACAATAATGAGAAAACATACCAAACTTTGTGGGATGCAGCAAAGGCAGTTCTTAGGGGAAGTTTTATATCCCTGAGTGCCAACATGAATAAATTAGAGAAAATGGAGATCAGTGAATCGGGCATGCAGTTGAAGAAGCTAGAAAGAGAACAAATTGAAAATCCCCAATTAAATACTCAATTAGAAATAATGAAAACCAAAGGAGATATTAAGAAAATTATTGAATTAATAAATAAAACAAAAAGTTGGTTTTATGAAAAAAAAAACAATAAAATTGATACACCTCTAGTCAATATGATAAAAAAGAAAGAAGAAAACCAAATTATGAGTATCAAAAATGAAAAGGGTAAATTTACCTCCAATGAAGAGAAAATTAAAACAATAACTAGGAATTATTTTGCCCAATTATATGCACATAAATTTGACAATCTTAGTGAAATGGATGAATATTTACAAAAATATAATTCACCCAGATTAACTGAAGGGGAAGTAAATTACTTAACCCCATCTCAGAAAAAGAAATGGAACAAGCCATCAGTGAACTTCCTAGGAAAAAGTCTCTAGGGCCAGGTGGATTTAGAATTGAAGTCTATCAAATATTTAAAAAAATAATTGATTTCAATACTCTACAAACTATTTGAGAAAAAGAGTGAAGAAGGAGTCCTATCAAAAAAATGTTATGACACAAATATGTTACTGATACCTAAATCAGGAAGAGATAAAACAGAGAAAGAAAATCATAGACCAATTTCCCTCATGAATATAGAAGCAAAAATTCTAAATAAAATATTAGCAAAAAGCTACAGCAAATTATCACAAGAATAATAGACTTTGATCAGGTAGAATTTATTCCAGGAATGCAAGGATGGTTTAATATTAGGAAAACCATCAGTGTAGTTGATCATATCAAAAAAAAAAAAAAAAACTAGCAAAAACCACATGATTATCTCAATAGATGCAGAAAAGGCTTTTGACAAAATACAACATCCAATTCTATTAAAAACACTAGAAAAAATAAATTAGAAAACACTAGAAAGTATAGGAATAAATGGAGCCTTCCTTAAAATAATAGGTAGTGTCTATTTAAAGTCATCAGCAAGTATTATATGTAATGGGGATGAGTTAGAATCATTTACAATTTGATCAGGGGTGAAACAAGGGTGTCCACTAACACCCCACTTATTTGATCTGGTACTAGAAATGTTAGCAGTAGAAATTAGAGAAGAAAAAGAAATCAAAGGAATCATATTAGGCAAAGAAGAGACAAAGCTGTTAATCTTTGCAGATGATATGATGATATACTTATAAAATCCTAGAGAATCAAGTAAAAAACTACTTGAGACAATAAATAAATTTGGCAAAGTTGCAGGATATAAAATTAACCCACATAAATCCTTGGCATTCCTATATATTTCTAATGAAATTTTACAGCAAGAGATTGAAAGAGAAATCCCATTTAAAGTTACTTTATAAAATACTTGGGAATCTACCTACCAAAACAAACCCAGGACTTATATGAATACAATTATAAAACACTTTTCACACTAAAAAAGTAAGATCTAGCTAACTGGAAAAACATCAATTGCTCATGGCTGGGTCGAGCTAATATAATAGAAATGACAATTTTACCTAAATTAAATTATATATTTAGTGCCATGCCAATCAATTTACCAAAAAACTACTTTATAGAGCTAGAAAAATAGTAATAAAATTCATTTGCAAGAATAAAAGGTCCAGAATATCAAGGGAATTGACGAAAAGCAATGCTAGGGAAGGTGGACTAGCTATACCAGATTTTAATCTGTATTATAAAGTAGCAGTCCTCAAAACTACTTGGTACTGGCTGAGGAACAGAATAGTGGATCAATGGAATAGATTGGGTACATAAGACTCAGCAGTCAATGACTACGGTAATCTATTGTTTGATAAATGCAAAGACACCAGTTTTGGGGATAAGAACTCACTCTTTGAAAAAAACTGCTGGGAAAACTGGAATATATTATGGCAGAAACTGGGCATAGACCATTATCTAACGCCATATACCAAAATCAAGTCTAAATGGGTCCATGATCTAGGTATAAAAGCTGATACTGTAAGCAATCTGGGAAAGCAAGGAATAGTTTACCTGTCAGATTTGTGGAGAGGGAAAGACTTTATGACCAAACAAGAATTAGAGAGCATTATAAAATGCAAAATGGATAATTTTGATTACATTAAATTGAAAAGCTTCTGCATAAACAAAGCCAATGTAACCAAGATTAGGAGGGAAGTGGGAAATTGGGCAAGAATTTATAACCTATGTTTCTGATAAAGGACTCATTTTTAAAATATACAGAGAATTGAGTCAAATCTATAAGAATACAATCATTCCCCAATTGATAAATGGTCAAAGAATATGAACAGGCAGTTTTTAGAGGAAGAAATTAAAGATATCTATAAGCATATGAAAAAATGCTCTAAATCACTATTGATTGGAGAAATGCAAATCAAAACAACTCTGAGGTACCACATTTCACCAATCAGATTGGCTAAGATGACAAAACAGGAAAATGACAAATGCTGGAGAGGATATAGACAAATTGGAACACTAAAGCAATGCTGGTGGAGTTGTGAACTGATTCAACCATTCTATAGAGCAATCTGAAATTATGGCCAAAGTGTTATAAATAATTTCATACCCTTTGACCCAGCAATACCACTTCTAGGGTTATATCCCAAAGAGATCATAGAAGTGGGAGGAAGACCCACATGTACAAAAATATTTATAGCAGCTTATTTGTTGTGGAAAAGAATTGGAAATTAAGGGGATGCCCATCAGTTGGGGAATAGCTGAACAAGTTGTGGTATATGCATGTAATGGAATACTATTGTGCTATAAGAAACGAGGAGCAGATGGGTTTCATATTTACCTGGAGAGGCTTATATGAACTGATGCTGAGTGAGAAGAGTAGAGACAGTAGAAATTTGTACACATTTACAGACACAAAGTATATGTGATGACCAACTTTTATAGACTGGACTCTTCTCAGCAATGCAGGGTTATAAGTCAATCCCAAAAGACTCATGACGGAGAGAGATGTCTACATCCAGAGAAAGAACTGAGTTTGAATCCAGATTGAAGCAAACTACCTGCTCTTCATCTTTTTGTTTTCTCTTTTCCATTGTTCATTCCATCTGATACAATCCATCTTTATAACTTGACTAATGTCTAATGTGAAAGTATTTGCAGATCCTATACTTGTGTGCTGCCATGGCAGGGCGTGGCAGGGTGGGGGGAGAAGAGGGAGGGATAGAAAATTTGAACCTCAAGGAACTGTGGAACTGAATCTTGTGACATAAAAGTAAACAAACAAATTAATAAAGATCAAAAAATTGAAAAGAAAAGATAAATTGTTCCTTTTCCCCAAGATGGCACCAAAGGAAGCTAATGACCCTCCCCCCAAGACAGAAGCCAAGTCAATGGCCTTGAAAGCTAAGAAGGTAGTGCTGAAGGGTGTCCATGGGCCCAAATAGAAGATCTGAACACACCCCACCTTTCAGAGACCCAAGTCACTAAGACTTAGAAGGCAGCCTAAATGCCCTTAGAAAAGTGCCTCTCAGAGAAACAAGTTTTATTACTGTGCCATCTTTAAATTTCCCTTGACCACTGAGTCTGCTACAAAGAAGACTGAGGACAACACTCTAGTCTTCATTGTGGATGTCAAGGCCAGCAACCATCAGATCAAGCAGGCTATAAAGAAGCTCTATGACATCAACGTGGCCAAGGGCAACACACTGATCTGTCCTGATGGAAAGAAAAAGGCCTATGTTTGACTTGCTCCAGACTATGATGCTTTATATATTGCCAACAAAATTGGAATCATCTAATTTACTGTGTCTAGCTATGTCCCATTCCACCTAAAATAAAAAGTTTTCCAGAATTTAAAAAAGATAAATTGTTATCACAATAGATGCAGAAAAAAATGCCTTTTACAAAGTACAATACACATTAGTGCCAAACAAAACAAAAGCTTCAAAGTTCGATATGATAAAAAGTGTCTAAAAGTAAGAGCAAGTACTATCTGCAATGGGAATACACTAGAAACTATCTCAATAAAAATAGGAGCAAGCAAGGAAGCCCATTCTTCCTATTATCACTATAGTTCTAGAAATGCTAGCAATGGCAATAAGACAAGAGGAAGAAATTAAGCGTCTAAAGAGGAGATAAAATGATCCTTACTTGATGACATGATAGTTTATAGAGAAAACCCTAGGGAATCAGCAAAGATACTAATTAAGACAATCCTTTCAGGAAAGTTGAAGACTACAAAATAAACCTACAAAATCAACAACATTTGCACCTAATAGTGCTTAACTACAAGAAGCAACAATGACAATTACAGTCTCTTTCAAAACAATTGTAAGATATTTAGAGATCAATATACAAAAGCAGATAAAATAATTCTATTGATTCAATGTCCAAATGTTAGTTCATACAGAACAATTCAAGGGGATGGGGGATATTCAGGATTTATGGAGACGGCTGTCAAGTTACTATAAAAACATTAGAATAATAGCAAAGCTAATTTGCAATTTTAACATTATACCAATCAAACTATATAGAACTAAATAAAATAATAGGAAAATTATTTTGAGGAAATATTAAAGGAAATAATGAGAAGATGTAGGAAAATAGGGCAGAAAATACTTCTATCCCTCCAATTGCATTATGAACCTCTTATACATCAGTCTTTTTTTTCAGTTGTGTCCAATTTTTTGTAAATATATTTTGTAATGTTTTTGGCAGAGATACTGGTGTGATTTTCCATTTCCTTCTCTTTCTCATTTTACAGATGAGAACACTGAGGTAAACAGAGTTAAGTGACCTGCCCAAGTTCACACAGCTAGTTCCCTGAACTCAGGAACATGAGTCTTCCTGACTCCAGGCCAAGTAGTATATGAACTGGACCACTTAGCTGACCTATATTATCAAACATCAGTAATCAAAATTATTGGGTATTAGTTAAAATAGAGTAGATCTCTATAACACACTAAACAAGGGAAAGGCAGTCAGACAGGACTGAAGGTGACTGAACAAAAACAACATCAAAGAGGAATCACAAAGGTAGAATTCAATAACCCAAGACTTGATAACTCAGAAAATTATTACATATTTGATTTTAAAAAAACTCCTGGTAACTAGAAACTAATCTGGCAGAAATCGGGTTTTGAACACCACCTAACACCATTTATCAATATACATTCTAAATAGAAGTACAACCATATATAGCAGCAAGCACCCCAGTGTCCCCATAGTGGCTGCCAACCCAGGTTCTTAGATCTGCTTTGCTAAAGGAAAGAAACTCAAAATTGGTTAACAATATTGCTTTAGTCAATCAAACATATCATTTACCTAGTTCACGGGAAAAAGGTCAGTACCCCAAACTCCAGAGTATACAGACAGAACCATTTCAAGCAGACCGGCCTCCAACTGTCCAACCATTACATCTATACCAAATCATAGTTACCAGAGAGGGAAGCATCAACATTTGGGTTTTTCAAAGCCAGGGGGCTCTCAATGGCTCCCCAGAGTCTCATCTGGTCAAATCACACAACACTTCTCAAAGTGAGCCCCAAAACAAAGTCTCACATCAGGGTTTATATAACCTTCTCCAGTCTCAGAGAATGTAACCACCCTCTTGACCCACTGCCCAATCACAAAGTATCTCCTGAGAAACAAGCCTCCCACCACAGGCTCCAGGTACACTTAAGCCTAGGGGCAGGGAAGATCTTAAAAATTTACATTCCCCTTACACTATAAAAATAGAGACCATACCATAAAATAACTAGAGGAGAAACAAACCCTGTAAGGATTTCAGTTAGACAACACTTCTTTAAAATCTCTGATGAAGAAGAAAGCTGTCACACCTAAGGAAGCCCATTCCCTTTTGGCACAGGTTCAATGGTTAAAAGATTTTCCCTTTAATCAAGTCTAAAGCTGCTTCTTTCCTGTTTTGTCCTTTGAGACCAAACAGTAAGAGCTTAATTCTTATCCTACATGACATCCTTTTAAACACTAAAACATAAAGAACACTATCTTTTTGCCTCATCTTCTATACCCTGGATCTCCTTTGTCTGTGAATTGAAAAGGTTGGGTTGGAGGCCACACTCCAGTATGGGCTTCTTCATCTGGAAATCTTTCAACTTGTCGATGTCTCCCTGAAAATGTGGGGTTCACTTTAGATGAATGTGATAAGCAAAAACCAGCAGAGGATCAGAACCTGCCTCATGTTTGATACTCTGCTTATCTTAGTAAGCAAATTAAGTAAATTTTGTCATTGTGACCTAAGAGTGAGATATGTTGCATATTTAGTATCTAAGCAGGGGTGTGTGTATACAACATCAACATACAGAGAAAGAGAAGAGAAAGATTGAAATAAAGAAATAGTTATGAGAGACATGAAAGAGTGTGTGTGTGTGTGTGTGTGTGTGTGTGTGTGTGTGTGTGTGTGTGTGTGTAAGAGAGATAGAGACAGAGAGCACCCGCACAAACACATGAATCTTCCTTTACTGAAACAATCCATTGTTTTGAACCAGAATGTAAGACTTTGTACCTCTTTAGTTGTGGTTCAGTGTTCTAACCTATCAAGATCTTTTTGCATCTCAATGTTTTTATCCAGGGTTAGACATCCCAATCTGCTTTATGTCACTCAGATATGTGACAGGAATGTCATCTTTTTTCTTGGAGGGTATGGGCTATTTCTTGTTTTATTTTCTTGGTGTAAGTAATTCCAAGTTAAGAAACATCCTGGGCCAAAGCAGATCAGCACCAGTTCTGCAACTACTAGTCTTAGACAGTTCCTTGGTGGACCTGAGAGATTCATTGGCAAGGAAGAAGGGAATTAACCCTTATGAAGTGCTTGTTAGGCACAGTGCTAAGTGCTTTCCAAATATTATTTCAATTTTTCCTCACAACAACTTTGTAAGGTAGATGCTGTTATTATACCTATTTTATAATTAGGGAAACTGGGACAGACAGATTTTATATCTAGTGTGTCACTGAGGAAGGACTGGAATGCTGGTCTTGCTGACTCCAGGCAGACCAGTTCTCTATTTACTGCATCACAGTGACTAAGACACATGGTTTACAGGCCATTGTTAAAGCGTGAGCAGCAATCAGCATGCTTGTCAAGTTCTTCAACCAATTTTACACCTCCCTCCAATCCCGCAGCCCTTAACCCTCCCAACGGTGCTCTTCTCCCAGTTCTCTCTCCTTGATGCCACACATTCCCACCTTTCCACTGGGAGGTCATGAGAGTCTTTACCAAATATCTTGCTGAAATACACTGAAAAAAGAAAGTGAGGTAATTGCTCCTGATTCTAGATGAACCCATCCTGGATAACTGTTGGAAAATATGATGGCTGTAAATAGGCTAGGGAGTCCTGCTGATCCTGACTTACAAACAGTGACAAATGTCATTGATTTGGATGAATGGACATGGAGGTGAGCTCATCATGTAGCAAGGACAAAGGAAAAGAGCCTGTGGGAGCACATAACTAACAATAATAGTGGATTGGAGTTCATCTCTTCTTGTTGTGGACCACCCGGACAATCAGTCAGAACCTAGGGACCCCTTCTCATAATGATGTTAAATATGTGAAATAAAATACATAGAATTATAAAGAAATAAATTACACTGAAATAAAGATGTTTTAATCCAAAGTCATGGGCCCCCAAAATCTTTGTGTACCCCTGGCTAAGAAGTTTCTATGAGAACTAGAAACCCTAGTGGGATGAGTAGAGCCTCTTTAGAAAATTTTTGGGATAAAATACCTGAAGAAGCATGGAGCAAGAGAGGGTTTATCTGGGGTATGATTTGTCTGTGGAAGCCAGCATCCAAAAGACCATAAAAGTTTGAATAGCCAAAAGAGCTAATTAATCACACTCTGATGACTTTGTCCCTTGCTGTGTGGGGAGGAAGGAAAGAGGTGTATTCTCTCCTCTCTGCCTTCCTGTCTAATCAATCCTGTATGATAACAACAATGGTAATTCATCTCCTTCACATATGAGTGGGTTGTGGCAGGGAAGCTTCTTTCTAAATACAGAGCTGGAACCAACTGACCATAGCAACATGGGATGCCTCTAAGTGCATGGACAATTGACAAAATATATTTTATGAAAAAAAAACTAGAGGGAAGCAAATAGTTTGTTGGATTTACTTCTAAGATTATGTGTTCATTTGTTTCAGTAGTGTTCAAGTCTTCTTGATCCCATTTGGGGTTTTCTAGGCAAAGATGCTAACCTGATTTGTCATTTCTTTCTCCAGCTCATTTTACAAAAGAGGAAACTGAGGCAACAAGGTTGAATGACTTGCCCAGGGTCACACAGCTAGTAAGTGTCTGAGGCCACATTAGAACTCAGAGAACATGAGTCATCCAGATTCCAGGCCTGATGCTCTATCCACTACACCACCTAGTGACTAAAACTAACTACTGATCAATAACAACTTATATAGCAATTTATAGCTTCACAAACATTTTCCACATATTGCTTAATTTGATCTTCAAAGCAAGAATGTGCAGAAAGCAGTATAATTATTAACCAGATCATATAAATGAGGAAACTGAGATTTAGAGAGGGTGTGGCTTGCTAAAGAGGGCATAGTTTGTGTGAGAGAACAGAGGACAAGACAGGGGTCTCTTCAATCTAAGTCTATGATATTTCCACCAGACCATATTAAATATCTGAAATTCCTTTCAGAGTTTTCTCATACTTCTCATATTCACCTTGTGTTAAACACATTTTTGAGCAACTTTTATTTCATACCTTGCCACAATGGAAAATAAACCTTAACTTTCTCAATAACTAAATAATGCCCAGATCATGTTCTTCCTGTCCTGCTTTTTCATCCCCAAGAAATTGCTGGAATCCCATGGATCCTAGAATACTGAATAGTTACAAAACCAAATATACAATCCAGAAGGAATTTCCAATATACTGCTGAATCATGTCACTTTCTTAATTTGAAAGTTATTAATCAAAACAGGAACAGTTCCTTATAATGTCAAGGATGTCAGTAATGGTAATAGTCACCAAATCACATTTTAATCATACTTTGATTATTATTTAAAAGCAGAAACACTAGTTTCATTTATGTGCTTTTTTTCCCCAAGAAAGATGATTATTCTGCTGAAAGTAAATGATCAAGACACACACTTACTGTATTGCTATCTTGGCACTGGCTTTGACATAAAAAGAAACTGATCCTATTGGCCATGGACAGGACTATGCTAAAATGATATTTTCATTTTAGAATATATTTCAATATGCTTTTCTCTATATTCCAAGCCCAGGTCCCTGGTTTACTTTCATAGAGTCTTCAAGGGATCTAGAACTGAAAAGCAAACTTGGGAATCCAATGTCATAATGAGATTCCAGCAAAGTTTCACTATTGATTGAAATAGGTTGGTAGCTGGAAGATTGTTCAGGATGACAATGGAGATGAAATTCCAAAAGGTTCATTTATTTTACACTTAATTTGTCACAGACCACCAGACATAATAAAGCAGCATCTGCTTCCTAACTCTATGTGCCATCATAGGAGGTGTACTTGTCCACTGCTGGACACCTCCAATCATTAGGATTTTCCTTTTTAATTGTTTCCAATTCTACCAAGCAGAGCAAGATGTTGCCTCTTTCCCATAATAGTCCCTTAGATATTTTCAATAAGAATATGATCACATCTTAATCAATACTCTAAGTTTTTTGAAAGAATTGTTTTGACTGTGATTAATCCATGAACACAAACATTGATGTCCTCATAAACCATGGTTGAATGAACTCAAGCTAATATTGTAGGTGGTGATTGAGCAGGGCAGAGCACAAGACTCACAGTCTCTTAGTTCTGGAAACTGACTCTCCAGGTGCAGGTGGAGACTTAAAATCCTTTGACTACCCAGACTAATGGGGATGTTTATGGAACTCAACTCTCACTAAGAGACTCAGATCTTTTCTTTCCAAATTAATGTTATGTCATCTCCAGATTGCAACTGTAAAACTGATATTTAACCCAAATATGATATTTCAGTACTTGAATGTATGTATACTCATATAGACACCTTATAAGGACGCCCGGCAGTCCATCATGCTTCTTCATTCCATTCCATGTACATTTCTTGGTCATTTCAGTCTTGTTTGACTATTGACCCCACTTGGGGTTTTCCTGGCAAAGATACTGGAGTGGTTTCTTATTTCCTTCTCCAATTCATTTTACATATGAGAAAACTAAGGCAAATGGGGCTAAGAGACTTGCCACAAGTCACATTCCTAATGAGTATTTTGAATTCATGAAGATGAGACTTCCTGACTCTAGACCCAGCACTCCATCCACTGCACTGCCTTGTTGCTCATGGACATTCTATGGACATAAGCCCTCCCATAAATCTGCCACAAGGGGTTGAGGCAACATTTGGAAGGATGAATACTACCAGTTTTGACATTGTATGGAGGTCAGTGCAGCACATGTTAATTATCCCATTCTCACTGCTAGATATAAATATACATAGGTAGGTATGCATTTATGCATATTTCTTTATTATATGCATTACTTATCTTTATACCTTTTAAAGATCTGATTAAGTTGAGTTGCCCTCTAAGTTTGTTTACAAACTATTTTTTGTCTATGTCTTGTTTTATGAAATAATCTTCAATAAAATATTCCAACCTCCTCCATGAGGTCTCTGTCTCTCTTTGACTCCTATCTATGCATGTATATGTTTGTATATATCAACAATATCGATGCATACATGGACTGTGTAATCTATATATGTATATGTATATACACACCTGCCACATATGCATACACATACATATATACATAGAGTCAGAGGGAGGAATGGAGACAGAAGGTATGTCTTTATGCATGTATATATACACACATGTATGTAATATATGTGTGTATACATATATATATATATATACATATATATGTAATTCTACTAGAAACTTATTCTCAGGGTGGCAACCAATTATTAATCTGTCTTTAGGCAGGCTATTAAAATAGTTCTGAAGTGACCTAGATGTTTTCTCATGTCTCCAAGCCAGTGCTGTATCCACTGCCCTAACCAACTCTTATTAATTACAAACATAGAGAGCTCTTGTCATAACTCTTTAATTAATTCAAGGATATTCTGTTATTCCAAGGTGCCATCTCTCTCCACCAATTCATGTCATATTGACACCATTTATATTTAGAGTCCTCAAGACCGCCAGCTGCCAAATGACTGATCACTGTATGGACAGCCTGGTGATGAACCACTCCCAGCACAAACACATGTGACTGGACTTGGCAGACATAAGGCTCTCATTGGATTCAAAGCCTTTCCAGAACGGTGAGACCCTTCCCTGGCATGGCCTGAGTGGATTCAGTGTCACCTCCAAACCCCAAGAAAACCCAGAAGGAGGTCCTGATTCACTCAAAAATCCATCCCAAGATCCCCTACTCTTATGTGTCTAGACAGAAGTGAGAATGCTTCAAATGTAATACATGAAAGGAAGAACAGTACTGTTTAAATTGACCCCAAAATCTCTTAATTTAAAGATATTTTAATTTAAAATGAAATGACTTCATGTGCCCAGTGAAGAGAAACTAAAGAAATCTAAGTGTGGGCCTGTCTGTACAGTGATGCTAGCATGGTGGGTTATGGACACAGTGCCATCAACAGGTCCTGGACTGGGACATTACCCAGTACTTTAGGAGTTGTTTAACCAGGAGCAAGTCACTTAACACCCTTGGGCCACAAAATGGTAATAATCATGACATCTCTTGTGGTTGAGACAACACTACAGAGGAGGCCTGGCCAGGAAGGGATATCTTGTTTTGGACGGTTCCAGGACAATGAAGGAAGGAAGAGGTGAGAAGATGCATAGGATCATTAACTCCTGTGCTCAGACTTGGAAGGGAGACATCTCAGGCACCAATTTCAGTGATCCAGATAGGAAATATCTGACTTCAAACTAATCATCCCATACATTTTTCATTTGTTTCAGTAGCAGAAAAAAGATAATTAGTAAGTAATCAAGAAAGCCAATCAATTGATTTGATTGTTATATGAGTCACAATAACCACACTCATTGAGATATCTTAACCTAATTATTTCACTTATCATAATTATCAAATCCCATACGTTTAGCATTAATAGAAGGCCCAAGTCATGGTGGGTGGGATGTTAACAAGGGCCCTTCCAAGTCTGAAGAACCCGGAAGTAGATTCTATCTCGTTACTCTCCAATCTCCTCTGGGTGAGAGCAATTTAGCAGGGATGCCTACTGCAAACATAGGAAAATTAACTCTCTTCACCAACTCAGTGAAAAGAGACTAGCAAGAAACACAACTGAAGGAGATGGAACTTAATTCAACCTGGTTTAACAAGCCTTTGCCACGTGCCTACTTTAAAGGTCCCAGCTGGGACTTGGGAGAGAAAGACAAAAACAAAGGAATCCTTCTGGATAAGCTTCTGGACCAAGCCCATCCTACAGCCAGACCACCAGTCAGGGGCTGCTGCCCTCCCAGCATATAGACTCTGTGGGGTAGATGAGGAGCAGGTACTGGTAAGAAGTAGAAAAGCTGCTTTGGAAGCTGGAGCCCAGAGCCTGACCCGAGGGACAAGGGAAAGGAAGGCTGTAGACTTCTCTGGGCAGACTTAGCCTTCTCTCACGGTTTGTCTAATGTCTGGACATGTAAGATGCAGCAATAACAAGCTTCTGCCTCCGGATTACTGGAAAGACAGCTTGAGCCCTCCACAAACTGAGGGGAAATGGAGACATGCTCAAGGGATTTGAAAATGAGCAGAGTGCTCCTGAGATTCCGGGAAGTCAAAAGTTCTCTTCCACGGAAGCACTTGTCTTTTATTTTTTTCCCAGAGATTCAACTTGAAAGTCCTTAACTACTGACAAGAGCTTCTCTATATTTCTGGAGTGTTTAAAAATCATATCAAGCCTCCTTAGCACTTCAAATATACATTAAAGAAACTAGGCCATGACGACTGCAAGTGGTGGCATGGTTTTCGAGGTCATTTAAAAATCCACCAAATACTTATTAGCATAATAATGTGTATTTCAAAACTACATAAATATGTATTCAAACAGTCAACCAGATTCCTTCTAAACAGGCCATCACAGCCCAGGGTATAAATTTCCATATATTTTGAGGAAGTCTTATCTCTCTTATTGGTAATTCACCATGAAACAAAATCCCTGCAGCAAGACTGTATACTTTTTTTTTTTCCTTCCTATCCCCAGAATAAAACAGTGTTAACACAATGTTTGCCTTACCCACCCCACCCTCTGCACTAGATACTGGAGGAAGAAGTCCCTGGCAACTTGAATAACTCCACACAGTTGATCCCAGAAAGCCCTGAGGGAAAATTGTAGTAGTTGGGATTGAGACCAAGATTACAGGCTACTAGGAAGTATAGACATGGGTGAGAAACCCATGGGGGAGCAGTGGGAAAGAAATCATTGCTGTATGATTTCACCCTGATCCAACCAAGTCAATGATATAGAAGCCTTCCTATGGAAGAGATGTGTGGGATAGGGTTAACTCTTGTGCAATCAGACATCAAAACAAATCATCTATAGGACAAAGAAACTGCCTGGTCTGGCCCACTGGTAGAGGTCTAATACTGCCATGACATGAGTTTCTGAGCCCCTAAAATGAAAGTGAAAGGAGTCCACAATAAGCAAGTCTTTCCTCTGTAAAATGAGGCTATCAGTGCTACATGCCAGGAGTGAAAGAGGAAGAGGAATGAAGGCCATCACTGATGGAGCTCTGGGAAATCTGTAGAAGGCAGTATCTGAGAAATGAAAGGAGGCAATATCTCCATTGAGTCTAATCCAGGGGAAAGGCCAAAAGGACACCCTCATCCTAGAGACTAGGTCTCTATACATGATCAGGAGTGCCTGAAGTTGCATAGTGGGGGAGTGAAGGGGAAGGGGGCAGAGAGAGAAAGAATAATTACCCATTAGCAGGTACAGCCCCTGACATAAGACTTGTTTTCTTGAGCCTATCAAGTCCCCTTTGCTCATTGTAATCCAAATGAGTGCACAGAAGGTGAGTGGCAAGACACTAGGTATTGGCATAAAATGAAGTCACTGGGTGGGAATTAGGTGCCAAAGATTTGGGACACTGTTCAAACTGTCCTCAGGAACTTGGTCTCATGGCACTCCATCTGGCATGAGAGTGACATGAGAATGGTCAGGAAAGTCTAAAACTGATTTCAAATAATCCCAAGAATTTTAACTCGACTGTTAAGAACTTGCTATGTGTAAGACCCTTGATACCCCCTGGCCAAGCGGAGAGATGCACCACTGGCCCTTTTCATAAGAGGCTGCTGGGCTAATTGGTGAGAGAACGCATACACACAAAGCTACAGGGAAAAGGAGATTGGAATAAGTGAAAGCGGGAGAACTAAGTATTATGACATGAAAATTTCAAGAGAAAGGGATCATTTACCCTGGCAGCACCAGGGACAAAGTAGCATCTGCTCTGATCCTGGAGGAGATATCAATATATAGAGACAGAGGTAGAAAATGTCTAGTAATACGATAACAGTAGTAGATAGAATTAGCATTATCAGTTGAAGGTTTATAAAACGCTTTTTATATATTTATTCATTTGATCTTTGGAATAGCCCTGAAATTTAGGTGATATCTCTTTTTTTAAAGATAGGGAAACTGAGGTTGAGAGAGGCAAAATCACCTGTTCAGAATCACACAGCTAGTGTCAGAGGCTGCTTCTGCCTCCGAAGGAAGGAACTCCTGCCTGTGTGCTCTGCACTGTCCCTCCTCGATGCCCCATAAGAGATAGTCTTACAAGTCAGATAGGAGAAGGCAGGAGAAGAGGGGAAGGACTAGATCTTCTATAGCTAGAATGCAGGCCATAGGAAGGGAGAAAGCCTGAGGGAATGATCAGAGATTTCTAAGATGCACTGGCAAACCAGGATTTCTTTAGTTCTTTTTAAGAAGTGCCTGCTAGGTGCATTTAACTCTTTTTCAAGAATTCATCATTCCTACCACTGAAATTTCGTTAAACCTGCCGGAAAAACAAAACTTGAATTGTGTTTTTTAGTGTTTACCATAATTTTTCTCTAAGAAAATAATTACAATAATAATGGCTGAAAACTATGTAGCATATAGAGTTCTTTATAAACTCCTTTATTTTCTCATTTAAACAACAAATAATTCAGTGAGGTAAATAGAAGAGAAATTGTTTTCCTTATCCCACATATGAAGAAAAGAATAAATAAAATCATCTTCAGTGTTTTCTGTGTGCTGGGAACTGTGCTAAGTCCTGTAGGCATAAATCGTGAAAATAACTCAAGACCTGCTCTTTTGAAGCTTCTCCTCTGTTGATGGAAGACTACCCATGCGTTGTCATGCGTTGGGATCTTCTAGGCAACGCTGATTTGTTCTGGAATCATGGGGCAGTGGACTAAACTGTCCTCTTCCTAGGAATGTAGTATGTTTGATGACAACTTCCAAGAAGTGAAAAGTAGATGGAAAAGGAAAGGGAAAAGGAGGAGCAAGTCTAGCATATGGCCAGACTGCATCATGATGGGTGTGGATAACTAGCTACTGTGGGTTCTCTCCAATAAGGAAACTATCTGGAGGCATCATCTGGGGACAGAGAGTATGGTTGAGAAACAGGACAGAAAGATATATGGACATTTTGACTCTCCTTCACTTTTCATTTATGGGGGGAGGCAAGGCAATTGTGGTTAAGAGACTTGCCCAAGTACACAGAGCTAGGAACTGTCAAGTGTCTGAGGTTGAATTTGAACTCAGGTCCTCCTAACGTCAGGGTGGATGTTCTATCTACCATTCCACCTAGCTGCCCCCTCACTAGTCAACCCTTTATAAGCAACTCCAATTTATTTGAAAGTTCTCTACCCAAAGTTTCTATTGATCTCCTAATTGCCAAATCCAATCATCTTCTATCAGTCTCACAATTGGTAAATTCTCTGCAGCAATTGATACTGTTTCTCATGTGGACTTGCTCTTATGTTGCTTCTTATTAGGGGTGGTTAAAGTCGGGATGGTGGTAGTGGTGCTGGTAGTTATGGGCATAGCATTGCTTTCTCTTTATTCTTCTAGTTGATGACTTCTCCATCTCCTTTCCTGGAGCATCATCCATCTCTCCACCTAATTATGGCAATATCCTAAATCTTTGCCCTGAGTCTACCTCCCTACACTCTATCCTTTAGGGACCACATCAGCTCCAATAGGCTTACTTTACATCTATTATAACTGATTCCTGAACATAAGTCTAGTTCTAATCCCTGACCTGAATTTCAGTCCCCTAGTATCAATGACCTATTTTAAATTTCAAACTAGATATCTCCAAGGCATCTCATATGTGACTTATCCAAAATCACTTTTTCCCATCCAATCAAGGCCTCTTCTTTACTTTTCAGTATCTGCTGAGGATATCAATATCCTTCCAGTTCCTAAGGTTCTCAGCCTTGGAAGCATCATTGACTCTTCAGTATCCTCACCTCTCTTATCCAATTATCATTCTGCCACACCTCCATTCTAGGTGTGTGACCTATTTCATCTTCCTTCCCAAGTGATCAAACTATACAGTGATGATATTACCAGTTCTATTTCTGCCTCCATCAAATTTAAAATTAAAGCCTTCCACTGTGTTTCCATACTTTGGTTACTTGTTACCACAGGATAGTGAAATATGGAGTGGTCATTCAATGACCAATTGTCAGAGATGTTTTAGAGTTTTGTTGTCAAGATTCTTGGATAAATTCAGATTATACTAGATGGCTTTGAGGTTGTTTCTAAATTTGATCTTCTGTAATTCTGTGTCACAACTTCATAAGTGATTGGATTTAATGGTGAATCAAAGGAAAGGGTAAGAGATAATACTACAGTTACAAACTTGACAGAGAGGAGCAAGTGGGAGAAGCAGATCATATTGATTTGAAATACCCTTATGTTAGCTATGTACAGACATCCAACAAGCAATTCAGTAAGTGTGTGAGTGTGTTTGTGTGTGTGTGTGTGTGTGAGAGAGAGAGAGAGAGAGAGAGAGAGAGAGAGAGAGAGAGAGAGAAAGAGAGAGAGAAATTACAGGTTTAGTCCTTAACCAAAAGGGTCCAAATCACATGGGATAGAGCATGTCACTTATTCCAAGCATTCTTAATCATTACCATTCCTTTGATCGATGTTCTGGGCCCATGATGAAACAAGTGGATATTTTTAGCTCATCTCTCAAAAGACAGAACTGCCATCATCTCTAGCACTAATTGGGAGCTTTGTCTTTTTTAACAGCCTCAGTTGGGATGCTAGATCGAATAGATATGGTGGATTCACTTTAGAAGGTTTCAGTTCAAGTTAAAGCTGGTTAAAAGGTAGAAATAAATGTGAAAGAAGATCATAGGAAGTAGGCCTTCTTAATAATTAATTCACTAGTACAATGGGGAACTAGTTGCTAGGGAAGCCATGAACATATCTCACAAGTATTAAAGCCATCACTTTAAGCAAGATGAAATTTCCAGGACTTTAATCTCTCCCCACTCCCATGGCAACATACCCCCCCCACACACATGACAGTGTTTTGAAGCCATATTCTGTAAAATGGTATGAATTTGTCTTGAGGGAAGGGAGAAACATTTGCAAACCCTTCTGTATGTGTTCACGTATTGAAGAAAATTTGCAAATATTGATTATACTGATCTTTAACCTAAATGTCTCATGTTAAATTATTGCCACTTTCCTAGGATATGTTATTAAAGAAATAAATTCTATTGTACTTTTAAAATAAGGAGAAGTTTCATGGTAATGGGATAAAGCATTTATTCCTTTAAGTTTTGTCCTAACAATCCCAATTGAATACCTACACAATTATACTGAGAAGAAAAACAATGTAACGTGTGTAATCATTTTCATTAATTTTATTTAGACTTGAACTGTTTTTCATCAGAGGTGAGTAACTTGTCTCATATGAATTTCATCCACAAAGAACACTGCTCTGCATAAATATTTAGAATCACTTCCTCTGGAATGTTTAGGAAAGAGGTCAAATAGTACCCAAGGAGGCTTCTTTTTATCAGGTGATCCTGAGGTTGAGGACTGCATCAACCCAATTGATACTCCTTGATTTTATTTCTTTTGAATTCATTAAGGTAAGATATAATTGTTATTTCAACATGTAGAAATGTCTCAGGCTGAATCCTTTTGGAAAGGACCAAAACAACTTTGACATTATATCCACTTTCATCAAAATGGAAGTTTATGTGACCCCAGGTGATGAAAATCTGTGTGCACACATGTGCATGTGTGTTTCAAGTAATTATAGCAGACTTCCAGAAAGATGACTTAGTGAGGTATTATAGCAAAGCCCAGTATGCTTTCATTACCTCAGAAATAAGTTTTCCAGATCAAAAAAAAAAAAAACAAAACAAAGACAGGGTGGTCAAAGAAATCCACACTAGAAAAACTCTACAAACACATGGAAACTGAAGAAATAAAAAAGCAAATTAAAAATGTATTACTACGATTAACAAGTACTCTGGCACCACCTCCAAATTTATATAAAAGGGGACTCTGAACAACCACTGGAGCTCCAGAAGCCACAAAATGACACAGAGAAGCTAACCTCCCTCTGAGGACAGCCCAGCAGCCCAGCAGGGAGAGGTAAAGACAGTGCTCTAGGAGCTGAGCCCAGGACCACATGAGTCAGAAGTTTTATCCCCAGGGCAGCTGGACCAGTAATCAGCTGGAGGGACCCCAAAACACCAGCAGCTGTGGCATTTCCAGAATTTCCAACACATAGATGCCAAATACAAAGTGAGAGGTTAGTGCAGTATGGACTTTGGGACTGATTAGTGGGGAGAGTGCATCAGCCTCTTTCCTTGGGAGCTATAAGCCACTGAGAGCTTCAGCGAAGCCACAGACACACACAGCAGCTTCATTTCCTTGCCTGCAAACTGCAGGGGGATCCGGAGATCACTCTGGGGCGGGGGGGGTAATCACTCTTGTTTTAACCTTCTTGGATCTGGACTGCAGTCTGGAGTGGAGGTCTTGGGGTGTGTGACCAGATAGCCACAGTGTGTGGAGGCTTCAGAGAGGGTACCCAACTAGTAGCTCTTCCAGTTAGGAAAACCCCAGCATTTGGGATTGAAGCTCCCCTGGGTGGTGGCAGAGTCCTACTATGGCAACAAGACCAAAAGTCAAGTAATTGACTGACAACATACCTATGCAAATAAAACAAAATAAACAGAAAAATGCAACAGTAGACTACTATTTTGAGGGCAAAAGGATCAAAACATGGAACAGGAGGAGGACTGGGAGGTCAGAATTCCTGCACCAAAAGCCCCAAATGAAAATATGAGCTGTTTACAGGCCATAGAGGACCTTAAGAAGCAGATATGAGAAATGGAAGATAAATTGGGAAAAGAAATGAGAAAGATGGAAGAAAAGTATGAAATGAGAGTCAACAGCCTGAATGAGGAAAATAACACCTTAAAAAACAGACTAACTCGATCAGTGCTGGGTCCCAGGGAAGAGGAGCAAAGGAGGTTCCGGCGGAGGCTGCAGGGGCGGAGAAGTACTCGGTGCTTCTCCCCACCTACAAGGAACAAGAGAACTTGCCTCTCATCGTGTGGTTGTTGGTGAAGAGCTTCGAAGAAAGTGGAAACAACTATGAAATGATAGTCATAGAGGATGGAAGTCCAGATTGAACACAAGAAGTTGCTCAACAGTTGGAAAAGATCTATGGGTCAGATAAAATTCTTCTAAGGCACAGAGCTAAAAAGCTAGGACTAGGAACAGCATATATTCATGGAATACAACATGCTACAGGAAACTTCATTATTATTATGGATGCTGATCTCTCACATCATCCAAAATTTATCCCGGAGTTCATTAGGAAGCAAAAAGAAGGTAATTTTGATATTGTTTCTGGAACTCGCTACAAAGGAAATGGAGGTGTCTATGGCTGGGATTTGAAGAGAAAAATTTTAAGCAGAGGAGCCAACTTCTTAACTCAAATTTTGCTGAGGCCAGGAGTATCAGACTTAACTGGAAGTTTCAGGCTATACAGAAAGGAAGTTCTACAGAAATTAATGGAAAAATGTGTTTCTAAAGGATATGTCTTCCAGATGGAGATGATTGTTCAAGCTAGACAACTGAATTTTACCACTGGAGAGGTTCCAATCTCATTTGTGGATCGAGTTTATGGGGAATCCAAGTTGGGAGGAAATGAAATAGTCTCCTTTTTGAAAGGACTGTTGACTCTGTTTGCCACTACAGAAGATGACACTATTCATTTTATATTTAAATTATCATGTTCATTTCATTTAAGCATAAGAAAAAAGACCTGGTTGCTGATTTTTAAATTGTACTCTTAAACCATAAACAGTAAGGTAAGGTAAATTTCATATACACCTTGATTTTTTTTTTTCTGGAGGTCTTTGTATTCCAGAGTAGATTCCATGTCCATGTAAAGAAAGAAGGAATATTCTTTATGTCTGTTTACAGTTGTAATCAGATTTATAAATAAATTTTATAAGACTTGGTTTGGATAAAAAAAAAAATAGACTAACTCAAATGGCAAAGGAGGCCCAGAAGGGCAATGAGGAGAAGAATGCCTTAAAAAGTCGAATTTGCCAGATGGAAAAAGAATCTCAAAAGCTCACTGAGGAGATTCATTCTTTCAGAGTTAGACTGGAGCAAATGGAAGCTAGTAACTTTATGAGAAATCAAGATGCTGTTAAGCAGATCCAAACAAATGAAAGATTAGAAGGCAATGTGAAATATCTCATGGGAAAAACCACTGACCTGGAAAATAGAGCCAGGAGAGACAATTTAAAAATTATTGGACTACCTGAAAGCCATGATCAAAGAAAGAACCTAGAAATCACCCTTCAAGATATTCTCAAGGAAAATTACCCTGATGTTTTAGATCCAGAGAGCAAAATAGAGGTTGAAAGAATCCACCGATCACCTCTTGAAAAAGATCCTAAAAAGAAAACACCTAGGAATATTATAGCCAAGTTCCAGAATCCCCAGATCAAGGAGAAAATACTACAAGCAGCCAGGAAGAAACAATTTCAATATTGTGGAAAAACAATCAGAATAGCCCAGGACCTGGCAGCTTCTACACTGAGGGATCGAAGGGCATGGAATATGATATTCCAGAGGTCAAAAGAGCTGGGACTGAATCCAAGGGTCACCTACCCAGCAAAACTGAGTATTTTGTTTCAGGGAAAAATTTGGTCATTCAGTGGAATAGAGGACTTTCAAGCATTCTTGAGGAAAAAACCAGAATTGAATAGAAAATTTGACATCCAAACACAAGAAGCAAGAGATGCCTGAGAAGGTAATCAGGGAAAAGAAATCAAAAGGAACTTATCAAAGTTGAACTATTTACATTCCTATATGGAAAAACAATAACAGTGACTGATTATGTCTTTCTCACTATGAAAATAATGGAAGAAGGGGGTGTGGTCATATGAATACATATGTGAATGTGTGTGTATATGGTTACAGTTATATATGGATAGAGGGCATAGGCTGAATTTGTTGGGAAGGGAGAATACTCAAGGGATGAAATTATGAGGTGAGAGAGGAAAGTGGCAAGAGGAGATGGGGAGAGACAGGGTAGGGTAAACTATCTCATGTAGAAGAAGCAAGGGGAAGTGGTTGCCATGGAGGGGGAGAATAGGAAGGCAAAAAGGCAAAACCACATTCTCATTGAATTTGGTTCAGGGAGAGAATGACATACATACTAAATGGGATATCTCAACCTGCAGCAGAATAGGGGAAGGGGGATGAGAGGAGGGATGATGGATGGGAGGGCATCCTTGGGGGGAGGGGAGGTTGGAAGTACCCACTATAGAAGAAGGACAGGATCATGTAGGAAATGGACCAGGTGGAGGGTGGGATGAGTGGGAAGGAATTATAAGCAGCCCTGTACAATATATCTACTATGATAATGTTTTGCATACCTAGACATGTAAAACATATACTGAATTACTTATCTCCCCAGAGGGAATGGATGACAAGGGAGGAAGGAAATGGATCTGAAATTCGAGGTCTTAACATTAAATGCTTCAAATATATATAAATACTATTATTAATACTCTTTTGCTTATAATTGGGAGATTAAGATGTGCAGGCATTGGGACACAAAGATTCACCTTCCTCTAATGGAAAAGTGGAAGGGGGTATGGGAGAAGGTATGGGAAAGAGCAGATTGGAGGAAGCGATATCTTGTGGGACTGCTATTCTGGGAGAGTGGGTAGGGGAAAAACGGCGGGGGGGGAAATGATTGTAACTCATAATCTGGCGGAAATGAATGATGTAAAACAGAAGTTAATAAAGCATTTGTTTAAAAAAAATAGACTAACTCAAATGGCAAAAGAGGCTCAAAAAGGCAATGAGGAGAAGAATGACTTGAAAAGCCAAATTTCCCAGATGGGAAAAGAATCTCAAAAGCTCACCAAGAAGAATCATTCCTTCAGAATTAGACTGGAACAAATGGAAACTAGTGACTTTATGAGAAATCAAGATGCTGCTAAGCAGATTCAAACAAATGAAGGAATAGAAGGCAATATGAAATATCTCATTGAAAAAAACCACTGACCTGGAAAATAGATCCAGGAGAAATAATTTAAAAATTATTGGCCTACCTGAAAACCATGATCAAAGAAAGAACCTAGAAATCATCCTTCAAGAAATTCTCAAGGAAAATTGCCCTGATATTTTAGAACTAGAGGGCAAAAGAGAGGTTGAAAGAATCCACCAATCACCTCTTGAAAAAGATCCTAAAAAGAAAACACCTAGGAATATTATAGCCAGGTCCCAGAATTCCCAGATCAAGGAGAAAATATTACAAGCAGCCAGGAAGAAACAATTTGAATACTGTGGAAATGCAATCAGGGTAACACAAGATCTGGCAGCTTCTACACTGAGGGATCAAAGGGCTTCGAATATGATATTCCAAAACGCAAAGGAGCTGGGATTAAAACCAAGAATCACCTACCCAGGAAAACTGAGTATCGTGTCTCAGAAGCAAATAAGATCATTCAGTGGAATAGAGGACTTTCAAACATTCTTGAAGAAAAAAACAGTTGAATAGAAAATTTGACATTCAGATACAAGAAGCAAGAGAAGCTTGAGAAGGTAAACAGGGAAAAGAAGTAAGGAACTTATGAAAGTTGAACTACTTATATTCATACATGGAAAAATGATTATTTTAACTTATGAAACTTTTCTCAGTATGAGAATAGTTGAAGGGAATAGAAATGCATCTATATATGTATATGTATACATACATATATATGCCTATGTAGGAGGATATATGGGCATATGAATGCATATGTGAGAATGTGTATATATGTGTTCAGGTATACATAGACAGAGGGTACAGGACCAGTTGAATAGGAAGGGATGATACTTAAATAGTGAGATTAAGAGGTGAGAGAGGAATATAATGAGAGGAGATAGTGAGAGACAGTATGGGGTAAATTATCTCATATAGAAGAGGCAAGGGAAAACTGTTATAATGGAGGGCAAGAACAGGAAGTCAAAAGGGAATAATGGGTCACCCTTATTCTTATTGAATTTGGCTTAAGGAGGGGATGACATACACACTAAACAGGGTATCTCACTGTAGAGGAGAATAGAGGGTAAGGGGATGAGAGGGAGAATGATGGAAGGGAGTGCAGGCTTGGGGGGAAGGAAGTTGGAAGCACCCACTTTTGAGAAGAGACAAGATCAAAGCAGAAAATAGAAGAAGTGTGGGTTAGGATAGGGTGGAGGGAAATATAGTGAGTCTTTTACAATATATCCACTATGAAATTGTTATGCATAGCAACACATGTACCACTTATATTGAATTGCTTATCTTCCCAGTAAGGGTGGGTGTTGAGGGAGAAAGGGAAAGAATCTGGAATTCAAGGTTTTAAAATCAAATGCTTAAGTATGTATATACACATATACATATACATACATATACACATACATATATATATATATATATAAAATTTTATATGTAACTGGGAAATAAGATATACAGGTACTAGGGCATAGAGATCTACCGTGTCCTACTGGAAAGTTGGAGGGGGACTGGGCGAAGATATGGAAGAGAGCAGATTGGGGGAAGGGATATTCAGTGGGATTGCTGTTTTGGGATGGTGGGTAAGGGGAAAATGGGGAGAAAATTTGTAATTCAAAATATTGTGGAAATGAATTACATAAACTAAAAAAGAAAAAAGAAAAGAAAATGCTGATCCCACCTCTTCCACAGTCACAATTCTTAATTCCACACATGGACAAAAACATTTTAATGCCAACCTCAGTGGCACCATCACATAGTGCAACATCAAAAGACAATGTGGTTTTCTTAATCGAAATGAAGTTATGCTAAAGAAGTTATATTCCCATCTACCTCTCTGTTAACAGAATCACTGAGCTTCCCTTTCTAGCATAGTTAAAACCTCGTATATTTCTTACCTGCCTTATTAGATGCTATCTTTTTAGTTCAGCAATTGTCTTATGTTTTTTCTCTTTATATCCTCCGACTTTAGCACTGTTTTATATATAGTAATTTCTTAAAAGGTTATTTTTCTTTCATTGTTTCAAAACTATCCAGAAGTATTGAAACTAGAAGAAAGTTTAGGTTACTAGAATTGAGGATACATGACAATAGTACAGAGAAACTCCAAGTTTAACTCACTTAGTAAAATAATTGTCTTCTCTAGTGTTCTAAAGGTTAAAAAAGTCCTTATACATAATAAGAAATAGACATATCATATGCCAAAGGACACTGGTCTAATGACCTTTGGTATGTGAAGGAAAAATAATTTAATTTTTAAAGACTGTAACATGCTATAATAAGAAATAAATAAAATAAATTAATTTTTACTGCTAATAATATAATAATAATAATGGGCAACTAGTGGCAGAGTGGATAGAGCACTAGGCCTGGAGTTAGGAAGATCTGAGCTCAACTTCAGCCTCAGACATTTAGTAGCTATGTGACACTGCATCAGTTTGCCTCAGTTTTCTCAACTGTAAAATGAGCTGGAGAAGGAAATGGAAAATTAGTATCATTGCCAAGAAAACCCCAAATGCGGTCATAAAAGTCTGACATAACTGATAAATAACTGAACAAAATAATAAGAACTTAGAAAATAATTTATATTGCCAAGTTGAGTATCATCCTAGAGGGAAAGATAATTTTTAATAAAAAATCAATAACTTTAAAATATTTTTGATGAAACAAAGTTAAGTAGATGTGTTAAAATTATAATTCAGTTACAGAATGAAATTTCAGCAACATAAAGAAGTCTAAATGAAATGAAAATATATAAAATAGCCTGGTGTTTCATACAGTAAGGGGATGATAAGAATAGTGATCCTTTGGAGATCTACGTTACCTAAGGGCCATAAAGGGGACAGTATGCTACGGGAGAACGTACATCCATTGGAGAGTTAGAGGTACTAGTTCAGATGCTATCATTGATTTTTACTTATAGGTGTTATTTTAGGAAAGTAATTTAACCTCCCTGGAACTTGGTCAAACATAAACTAAGGGGGTGTACTAGATGTTTCTGATATCTCTTCTTGTTCTCAGTATCTGATGTAAGCTCTATACTTAGGTGTTCAAAGGAGAAATACACGAAAGTAGGAAAGGAGAAGTGGGAGATGGAGATCTTTAAATTGTGATATTAAGATGAAGGTCTTTCAAGCAAAGAGAGAGTATGAGGAAGAGTAAGCATGTAGATCAGCTTGCTGCATAAGGAAAGGTGTTTCATTTTATAAACATTTATTAAAATTGACAGAGAGTGAGCTGGACTGGCAGGGGCAGGTGTGGGGTGGGGTGGGGGAGACAAACAAGAGGTGTAACAAATGGTACATCAGTCCTATAGCAAAGTTGGGAAGAACATTGATTCAATAAGACAAAGCAAAAGTCTACCAGATGATGCAGGAAAACACACACACACACACACACACACACACACACACACACACACTCTGCATCTTAATAGTCTTACCACAAAATAGAAAAAAACTATAGAAAGGATAACAAATCCCAGCAATTCACTGGAAACAAACACAAACACATAACTGAAAATATAAGGAATTACTTAGTGTTCAAATAAGGAGCAGCAGAAGAATTTGTCATTGTTTCACTGCATTAAGAAATCAAAGGGAGGGTTGACTAGGTGGCGCAGTGAGTAAAAGCACGGGCCTCGGAGTTGGGATGACCCGGGATTGAATCCGGCCTCAGAAAATGAGCACCGACACATAAATAATGACTAGCCATGTAACCTTGAGCAAGTTACTTAACCCCAATTGCTTTAAAAAGAAAGAAAGAAAGAAATCAAAGGGAGAAACTCTGATATCTGAGAAGATATAAGTAAAAAGTGAAGAGATAAACTGTATTATGCACAAATACTCCATCTTTATGAAAAATATCGATACAACACACAGATGTGCATTCAGTGAAATGTCACCTAACTGCACAAAGTAAAGTCTAACCAAATGTTTGACTTACATGGTAAGAAAAGAATCATTGGTGACTTCTATGTTATCCTTGAACATTTAGAGTTGAGGAGGGAGCTGAAAGAAACATAGACATGCACCAAGGAAGTGACTTGAAGGAGTGGAACCTTTGGTAGTATAGACAAGGGCCACTGGACATTCAAGGGAGAGCTTGCTCTGGTGATAGAGTCCTGCCAAAGAGATGGGGATCCCAGATGAATTTTTGTGTCAGGCTGAGTGAAGACCACAGGAGGAGGGAGGCCCAGTAGCACCAGATAAATGACTTGCCTTGGATGCTTTTATTGCCAACACACGTGCCCTAGGACCACTGTAACCCACTTGTGTGCCCACTGTTTCCTCTGATTCTATGTATATGTGCCAGAGCATATAGGCCACATATATAGGGGATAAGAGGGAGAATATTTTGAAATTATGGCTTTCTATGTAATCTCAGTCAATTAGTTTGCTTTGGGCTTATTATGAATACTAGGTAGCTATTATGGGGATAATCACTGGTGGGACTTATGAGCTGTTTTTAGGAGTAACAACTCACAGAGTATTCCTTTTAACCTACGGGGAGGCACATGTCTATGTGAGCAACCTGCAATATATCACCAGTAAGGCACTCCAAAAACAAACACGAGTAAAGGATGTCAGACAATGTAAGACAGAAAGTGAAGGTCAGTTGATCACATGATACAAGTGAAGGATGACAGGCAGACATATAGTAAGAGGTAGCATTTGCCTACAGATTTAAGGTTTGCAGTGTTTTTCCCAATGACCCTGGGAGATAGGCACTGTTATTAGTTTCTTTTAACAAATAAGGACCTGAAGCACAGCATTTGAGTGACCTTCCCAGTCACGCAGTCAATAAATCAGCATTCTCAGCTGGATTTGAACTCAGTTCCTTCTGAGTATAATGTCTGTATTCTGCTGTATCACCTACCTGCCACAGGATAACCAGAGTACTCTATTCATACCATCACAATGTTAGAGGAAAGCAGAGGGGGCTGAAAGCACATTGAGTTGACTCCCTGAGGTCAGCACTTTGGGGAAGATGTGCACAAGAATCACAGAAGCTTAGCAGGCATGACTGAGTTGCAATCTGCATCACTGGAAGAAATTCCCAAATCAATGAGTTCGGAGATACCTGAATATTTATATATGAATAGAATGATTCACTGCCACATATAGTCTGTTTTCAATTAAGGATGCTGTAGTGAGATGCCACAGGATATTTTCCCCAGTTCTAAAACAAAGGTATCTTGGAGAGCTAATCGCCAAATGCCTTTCTGTTGATGCTGTATTTGAATGGGATGTATTATATGCTTATTAATCCCAACTTTCAAACACTGGAGACAATTTGGCGTTTTATAAACTCTGTGGTTGAATACAAGAAGGAGTAGAGGCATGGTAAGAGTATTTCCATGCACATGATTTACTATTCAGTAAAAAGTATTTGGCTTATCTACTTGAGTAGACTGTAAGCTCCTATAGAGGAGGGCCTGCCTCTAACTCTCTTAACGCCCACAGCTTCTCATACATTTCCCATCAGATTGTAGATGTTTAATAAAGGCTGGTTCAATAAAAACGTCTTGAATTGTTTTGGGTATTTCAATGTATGAGAGTTAAACATTGTTAGATCATTCAGACACGAAGGGATATTAACTTTCATGTGTAGTATTTGGATTTGTGAATTATAAAAGCTAAAAAAATAGCAGGAGGGTATAGAAGGTTTACACACCTTTTATTTTCATTGTTGCATTTGCTCTTCACAATAGTCCTGCAAGATAGGTACAAGGGCTATTTTACAAATGAGAAAACTGAGGTTCAAAAGGGATAAGTGATTTACTGTGATCACATTACTTCAAAGTATGGACAGCTTCCTTTAAATGTTGGCTTTGCCAAACTTCCAGCCCAGCCTGCTTCATATGTGAATATATTAAGAAACTCACTTGGTGATAATATGAGTCAGAGGGGGGTTGGGAGGGAGTCAGGTTTTCTTCTTATCAGTTTAGATTTCAAGGGCTAGCTGTTCATCTACCCCCTCTCTCCACAGCCAGTGGACACTCTACAATTTTCCCCAACCCCAAATGCCACCATCCACATGAATATGGGAAAATCTCTCACTTTACTTTCATTCTACATTGTGCTAGGGCACCCATAGAAGTCCTGCACATAAAAGACTTGACCAAAAGGAGATTTCGTGGATGAAAGATCCTGATTGTGAAGTGCACAGAGTCTTATGGAAGCACTCTTTTATCCACATCAACATGGCAGTCATATAATGTGTTGTCAAATAGGGATTGTTTCTTTACTTGAAGATAGACGAAATGATCATTTCTTTGAAGGTGTGTTTCTTTGTTAAAGAATATTTTTTTTCAGCCAGCTCAGAGGTCTGGACACCAGGGCATGCATCGGGGCACACAAAGGACCTGCCAAGACCTGATCAATGTGGAGGCAAGTTGACCCCCCAACCTCAAGGGCCATTGCCACACCTATCAATGGAGAGCTGGGACTGGATGGAGCTGGCCACAAAATGACAGAAAGAAGCTAACCTTCCACTGAAGACAGTCTAGCAGGCCAGCAGGAAGGGTCCAGCACAGCACACTGGGAGCCTAGCCCAGCCTCACATGAGTCAAAGGTTTTAGCTTCTGGGTAGCCAAAACCAGCCACTGGCTGAAGGGACTTCAGACTACCAGCAGCTGTGGCAATTTGCAGAATTATCAACCCATAAATGCTAAGGAAAAAGTGAGAGGTCAGTGCAGTGTGGACTTTGGGACCTGGGAATTTGGGAGTACAATTGGCCTTTGCCTGCAGGGCAAGAAGAAGCTGAGATGCTGTGGCTGTGCAGCCACCACCACATGACTGCTTCAGAGCTCATGGCCTGCAGATTGTAGGGGGAGCAAGCAACCAGTCTGAGGTTGCTTTAACCTGCTTGGGTCTGGATTTTGGTCTAGGGTGGAGGTCCTCAGGTGCGTGTCCAGTTTGTCAGAGCATGGGAAGGCTTCAGGGAAGGCTTCAGAGAAGGCACCCGAAATAATAGCTCCAGCAGCTGAGAAAACTCCAGCAATCGGGACAAAGCTCCCATCTCTGGTAGCAGAGTTCTACTGTGGCAAAAAGCTCAGATGTCAAGTAATTGAGTGGCAACATGAGTGAACGAGGAAAGCAAGGCAAGAACAATAACAGAACTTTGAACTCCTTTTTAGGGGACAAAAAGGATCAAAGCATGGAACAGGAAGAAGACAATGAAGTCAGAACACCTACATAAGAAGCTTCCAAGAAAAGAATAAGCTGTTTACAGGCCATAGAGGACCTTGAGAAGGATTTTGAAAACAAAATAAGAGAGGGGGAGGAAAAATTGGGAAGAGAAATGAGAATGATGCAAGAAAATTAGAAAGTGAGAGTCAACAACCTGACTGTAGAAAATAACACCTTAAAAAATAGACTAACTCAGATGGCAAAAGAGGCTCAAAAAGGCAATGAGGAGAAGAATGCCTTAAAAAGCCAAATTTGCCAGACGGAAAAAGCTCACTGAAGAGAATCATCCCTTCAGAATTAGATTGGAGAAAATGGAAGCTAGTGACTGTATGAGAAATCAAGATACTACTAACTAGATCCAAACAAATGAAGAAAGAGAAGGCAATGTGAAATAGCTCATTGAAAAAACCACTGACCTAGAAAATAGATCCAGGAGAGATAATTTAAAAATTATTGGACTACCTGAAATCCATGATCAAAAAAAAGAACCTAGAAATCATCCTTCAAGACATTCTCAAGGAAAATTGCCTTGATGTTTTAGAACCAGAGGGCAAAACAGAGGTTGAAAGAGTCTACCGATAACCTTCTGAAAAAGATCCCAACAAGAAAATTCCTAGGAATATTATAGCCAGGTTCTGGAGTTACCAAATCAAGGAGAAAATATTACAAGCAGACAGGAAGAAACAATTTGAATACTGTGGAAAACACAATGAGGATAACACAGGATCTGGCAGTTTCGACACTGAGGGATCAAAGGGCTTGGAATATGATATTCTGGAGGTCAAAGGAGCTGGGATTAAGACAAAGAATCACCTACTCAGAAAAACCGAGTATCCTATTTCAGGGGGAAATATGGTCATTCAATGGAATAGAGGACTTTAAAGCATTCTTGAAGGAAAAACCAGAGTTGAATAGAAAATTTGACATTCAGGTATAAGAAGCAAGAGAAGCATGAGAAGGTAAACAAGGAAAGAAATCATAAGGAACTTATGAAAGTTGAACTACTTATATTCATACACAGAAAATCGATAATTGTAACTTATGAAACTTTTCTCAGTATGAGACTAGTTGAAGGGAATAGAAATGTATCCATATATGTATATGTATACATACATATATGTCTATATAGGAGGGTATATGGGTGTATGAATGGTTATTTGAGAGAATGTGTATATATGTGGTCAGATATACATAGACAGAGGGTACAGGACCAGTTGAATAGGAAGGGATGATACTTAAATGGTGAAATTAAGAGGTGAGAAAGGAATATAATGAGAAGAGATAGTGAGAGACAGTGTGGGGTAAATTATCTCATATAGAAGAGGCAAGGGAAAACTGTTACAATGGAGGGCAAGAACAGGAAGGCAAAAAGGAATGAGTCAACCCTATTCTCAATGAATTTGGCATAGGCAGGGAATGACATACACACTAAATAGGGTATCTCACCCTACAGGAGAGTAGGGGGGAAGGGGATGAGATGGGGGATGATGGAAGGGAGGGCAGACTGGGGGGAGGGAAGTTGAAAATACCCACTTTTGAAAAGGGACAGGATCAAAGTAGAGAATAGAACAAGTTGGGGGTGGGATGGGATGGATGGAAATATAGTCAGTCTTTCACAATATATCCACTATTCCAATGTTTTGCATGGCTACACATGTACAGCCTATGTTGAATTTCTTGTCTTCCCAGTAAGGATGGGTGATAAGGGAGGTAGGGAAGGAATCTGGAATTCAAAGGTTTAAAATCACATGTTTAAAAAATATATGATTACTATTGTTATTATTATAATGTTATTATTATTATATTATTATTATTATACATGTAACTGGGAAATAAGATATACAGGCACTGGGACAAAGAGATCCATTATGACCTATTGGAAAGTCAGAGTGGGGATGGGGGAAGACATAGGAGAGAGCAGATTGGGGGAGGAGATATTCAGTGGGATCACTGTTTTAGGGTTGTGGGTAGAGGAAAAATGGGGAGAAAACTTGTAAATCAAAATCTTGTGGAAATAAATAATGTAAACTAAAAAAAATAAAATATGTAAAAAAAGAAGAATATTTTTTTCTCACAAGAGCTACATATTCTATATTCACATATGCCTCTGGTATCTACTCATCGCTGTCCACCTACACCAAGCTTCCAATCATTCTCATAAACCGTTTTCTTATATCAGGGGCCCACAATATAGTTCTATTCCGGATTATCAATTGTAACAAGAGTCAGTGAGTCATTTCTAAAAACTGCCTACTATGTGCTGGGTATGCTATGTGCTTAGTATGCTAAGTGTTAGGGATACAAAAAAAAAAAAAAGGCAAAAAAGAGACCTTGTCCTTGACAATTTCACAATCTAATTGTGAGAGGTTAGAATCTGAGAGATCATCTATTTAAACACTTTCTTTTCTATATCAAGGAGTTATAACCCTGAAGTCAAGTGATTTGTCCAATGATACTTAGTTAGTGGAATGATAAGACACAAATATCAGGTCTTGCTGCCTTTTCCAGTGATCATTCTACTATACTCCATTAGAAAACCAACAAATGCACCTAGCAGTCAAACAACCTTGCCAAAGTGAGGTGGCATCATTAAACTGATAAATTCTGGGACTTCTTTCAAGTGTCAGATCAGCAAAATTGCCCAGTGCTGATTTTTTTGCACTAATTTTTTGAGGACATGCAAATTCTTTAGCTCTTAGCATGGGTAAAAGGAGGTTAAAATACCTTTCTTATTTATTTTACAGGATTGTTATGAGCCCAAAAAAGGTCATGTAAATAAAGCCCTTTGGGAATTTGAAAGCATCATATAAACGCAAATTCTTCATTTTTAAGGAAAGCTGTTCTATGGAGGCATTGGAGGCAACAACTTCACCTTCATGATGTAGCCCAAGTACAGTTTATCTGTTGAATTATTCAGACTATTTTGGAGATTTTGTACTATAGGGACTGTCAACTGTTCATTTCTGGAGGACAAGCAAGCTTCAGATTGTTAATTCTTGTCGCCTGCTTGTCTTTTTCTAGGCATCTGGCACATGCTAAATGTCTGCAAGGTATAACACAGCACAATTGTTTGCCATTTCTTTGTAGAATCTACATTGCCCAACAAATCTGGTTCCTTAAGGATAACCTTTCTCCAACTTCTAGTGATAATGACCTTCTTTAAACCACCTATCAAGCCTTCTGTCTAATTAGGTCTCTATGACTCAGTTATGGATTTCATATTTCTTTGTCAACATTTTGTTCACTGAGTTTATATGGACGTTAGCCATGAAGGGATTCTTGTTTCTACTGTCGGCTCCAAAATATTGTCAAAGCTTATTATGAGAAGAAGTTGCATCATTCTACCATGGTTTACTCTAACTAAAGCTAGGTTAGGCTTCTGTGGTTACTCTTTCCTTTTTCTAAGTCCCTGAAAGCATCCTCTCTTCATGATATGTTCTAGAGTGGCCAAGAGTTAGTGAGTTTCACTGGTACATAGCTTTCTGACTTCCTTTCTTGCCTTTTGTTAAAAACTAGGCTAACAACTGCTCTTTTTCAGCCTAGTAGCATCACTTGCATCCTCAGTGATTTATCAAATAGAACCAATTGTTGCTCAGCAATCCAATTTGTCAGCCATTTCACTATTCTGGGACATGCAGTAGTTTATTTAGACCTAGTGTTACTCATTGTTATTGCATTCACTTGAATATTTATTGCCTTTATTTTAATGTTATAAATACCTAATTAGTGTAGTTATTCATATGGTATTTTAAAGTTTAGAAAAGCTCTCTATATAATTAGCTCATTTAATTTTCATAATAGTTCCATGAGGATAATATTGTACTTATCACCATTTCCATCTGAGAATGGGGGTCAAACCCTGGCTTCATGACTACAAGCTCAATGGTAAACTGATTCCATTAGGCCATGATGTTCCATTCCTGGCACAGCAAGATGTTTAGTATCAGCCCTTTTCTTTTTTTCAACTTTCCATATTTTTCTGACCCCTAGGGAAAACCTTCTCTGGTCAATATTGCATTTGAGTTAAGCTTTAAAATATAGGAGTGTGACCCTATGTTGGCCTTGACCTTGGTCAGCTAAAGCATTGATCACTGAGTGATATGATGAGCAGATTTAATGACTGAGAATAACTGAGGAGGCAGTTGGGAATATACTTCATAATACATTAGTACTTCCATATCTACACAATTCATTCATCTTTATATCATATGAAAACAGACTAAAGAGATTAAATACTCTTAAGTTTTGAGGAAGGAAAGGAGCCAAGGTAGAAGCTTCTCAGATCGTGAAGAGGTTACAGAGAAGAAACATGGCAATGGAGCATGGTTTCCAATTGGGCACAATTGTGGGAAAGGAAGGACAGGAGGAATATTTTTAAAGAATTACAATAAGGAGCGAATTGCATTTTCACCTCAGAGAACTGTGATTTTTTTCTCATTTTGCTCCCTTTTCCTTTCAACTTTATACATAAAATTACCATCAAACACAAGAGATGTCACCCTAATTGGAATGTTTCTGAATCTGGAGTGGAAAGAAGGTCACACCTCATCAAAGGAGAGAGAACCATCCCATAATTCTTGGGCAGAGTAAATGTAGGTATCAAAGGCTTCAAACCCTATTTGAATGATATAAGTTCACTGCATGTAATAGAGACACTTAAAGGAGTTAACCCTTTCCCCCAAAGATTTAGATGATACATTTAGCATGCACCCTCAACTTCAGAAGAATTTTTATACCTTCCCCCCATTACTGATCATAAGGAATAGCTGAGTATTGGAAGGGGGAAGAGGGCCAAAGAGAAAGACATGTGAGCAATTAATCATGGTTAATTCAAAAGAATTATTTGTTGAAACTCTAGAAAGGCTGTGCCTTTGCCACATAGGTCATCAGTCTCAGACTCTCTCTATTTAACATATTCCAATATGGAAAAACTATATACCAAATTAGCAAAGTCCAAGAAGAAAATTGAAACAGTTATCATATGTTTGGCATGTTTAAGTATCCTGCTCCACACAACAATTAGCTATTGGCATTAAAGAAAAAAGGACCAAATCACCTTATTTTAAAGCTCCCTTAGGTAGCTTGGCTTTCTGGCTACCTCTTCTATAGTTCCTTCTTGATTTCTTTTTCCCTACTTCCATTGCTTGCTATCTCTACCCTGAACAATTTTCTAGTATCCCTTCTTCAAATGTATCACTCATCTAATCATTCATTCAGTCACTAACATACTCTTAGAGCACATGTCACTCTCCAGCTCTACAACCCTCAATGGCACTCTAGTGCACTGAGCTGAAACACTAACTCTGGCAGGACATGTAGGGCACTCCCCACTCTGGTTCTTGCACAATTTCACAGCCTTCTTTTACATTTTTTTCCTTTTCACACACTCTGTATTTTACCTAAAGTGAACAACTCTCTTTTTCATGAATATGACTTTCCCTTTCAAATTCCTGGTTGATTCCCCCTCTCAACACTGGAATGCCCTGCTGCCTCATCTCTCCTTTCTCTGATCTCAATGTGCAGCTTGGGCAGCATTTGCCTTTCATTAGCACACCAACTCTCGGATGAAAGCGTTTTCTCTCTTCTCAAATTTCCCTTGAGTGATTTGCCTGGATCTCTCTTTTGTCCCATCATACCTTACCTTGCACTATAGCAATCAGTACACCTGCCTTAACCTCCCAGCAGAATGTATTCTAGCATCTCAGAACTGGAAAGCATACAGAGGCACCCAGTTTAACACAATTGTACAAGAAGGTCCTTGATGAGATATGAGACAAGGAACCATCCAGTCTATGCTTGAAAACCTCCAGGAGGGGGAACCAACTACCTCCCCAGAAAGCCTATTCCACTTTGAGGCAGCTGGAATATTAGCTACTCAATAATTTGGGGGTCATGGGGATGGTTCTTGATTGGCTCCTTCTCTACAAGGCTCTCTTCCCAGCCCTGTTTTTCCCCTTCTCAGAGGTCTGCTAACACATTCTCCTGACTTTAACTGGAACTTCCATACCTACAATTCCTTAATATTTGTCTTCCATCCTCTCCATTTACCTGAGCTCTATTACTCAGTTCCAAATACATAATGGATATTTTTACTCTGGTAGTTCATTCTATCTCTATACACAGGGAGACACAGACATATCAACATCATGTCTGAATTCCACTAATGGCCAATTTTGCCAGTCAAGTGTATTCAACATTTGAGAATTATTTCAATTCTGCCTTTCATGCTCCATATTAAGACCTACAATTGTTTTCTCTTTAAGATCTATGTTTTATGCATCAGTTTCTTCCTATTGTCCTGCCATTACCCTCTTTCAGCTCTTCATTCACTTTTAGATGACTGTGCTTGTCTCTTGGAAACTGCCTCCTTGAGTCCCAGAAAGCTCCCCTTTCATTTCTAATCTTTCACAACCCCTGTCTTTGCAGACATTGAAAAATCATGCATCATCAATTGCTTCTATGAGACAATGGCCCAGGCAAGTAGGAAACTGCTCTTAGAAGGAAATGCTGGACCTCCATGACAGGAGCCCTCATTTTCTGAAAAAGTTCAATGGCAGGCCTCCAATGTCGATAGAACTTGATTTAATTCTTCAAGCTAGTCATAATGAAGTCTACACACATTGCTATTCAAGCACACATTGGTGCTCACTAGGGAGGAGTTGTGAAATCATTATGTTCAGTTAAGAAGATGCACCTGCTTTGGTGGAAACAAAGAATGTCATTGAGAAAGGGCAGATTGAGTATATCAGTCAGAATATACCCATAGAACTGGACCAGGAGACAGCCTGGCCACATATTGCCCAAATCTATACAGAGTCTACAACCAGCTCTCCAGCAGCTCTCTTCCTGAAGAAATAATGAACTCTAGCATCTGACTAGAAAAAGAGAACAAAGCTGAAAACAGCTCAGCAATGTGGGTGGTGATGTGTGAGAGAAGGTGGAAAGACAGAAACCTAGAAGCCATTTGTCATGGGGAGAAAGGGAATGAAGGCATGCCATGGCAACTCAACCCAATCTACATTGGTTTTGGACTCAAAAATGGTTTAGGAAATAGAAGTATTCTAATTATATAAAATTGTGAATGGATTTTTATAGACAACTGTGCTCTCTGTGTGGCTCCCAGTTACTCATTCATACTTGGGATTATAGCCCCAAATCTTCAGACTGTCAATAAAATGGGTTCCTACTTTTCCTTGGCAGGCAGTCAAGAGTGACACAGACCAGTCAGTGGTAATTGCATTACAGCTGTCTACATAGACCAACTGGATTGGATGAGAACCAAAAGCTCCATCTGTCTTGAATATCCTTTCATTCCTTTTAATTTTATTGCAGCTGCCCTACTTATTCAGTATTATTTTGACATTATTCATTATGTTTTGATTGAATCTGAAGCATCATAAATGGAGAAAAAGGAGAAGGAAGATAAAGAGAAAGAAGTAAAAGGGAAGAAAAGAAGAAAAAAATGAAAAGGGAGTTGGAGAAGACTTATATGGTGCTTAAAGATTTGCAGGCACTTGAAATGGGTTGTTCTATTTGCTGCTCGCAACAACCCTATGAGTTAGGCTATCTTTCTGCTTCCATTTTGTATGAGTAGACAGAATGATAAGCAATGTTCCCAGGGTCATACACATCATATGTCAACAAAGCAGGATTTGAACTTGAGCTTTCCTAAATCTGTGGTCCGTATTCTCTCGACATGACCAGCTAGCATTTTTAAAGGTCCTGCAAGATTAATGTTTTGGATTACTTTTGTATCATTTCCAAAACAGGGGAAGGTTCACATTACTTCCATATGTCTCTCTTGACTTGACAAGATCCAATCTGAACTCTAGAATCTTGATTAATTTCAGTTTTCTCATGGAACTGTAGCCATGATAGGACTGATAGCCTGCCAGAGGAGCCAGCCCCATGCATGTGACTCATGGCAGTGGAACAGTCAGCCTCAACTCACTTAGGACCCCCAACTGAGAAATGAAATGAGTCACTTCATTTTAGGCTTTGTCTTTTCTCCTTTGTGTGTAGGACAAAGAGACACAAAGGAGATAATATTAAGACAGTTTTTTTTTTCCTCTCTGCATGCTGCTCAGGCTGTCTCTGGAGAAATAAAGTGCACTTGGCTTACATATTTCCAACTATGAGAAACAAATGAAAACTTCTTAATTAGTATCATTAATTTCTCCTAAACATCTCAAAGTCTATATCTATATTTGTCAAACATATTTCTTTTTCCAAATTCAAGTAATACCAAAAAGTCCATAAAATTATATTTTCACTGAATTTTCACAGAATCTCAACCTTGGAAGGGACCTCTGGGGTCAGGGAGTCTAGTTTGTACTGATCAAGAATCAGTCCCCTCTTCCACATACACCAAGTGGTCATGTAGTGATTATGCTTAAAGACCTCAAAGCGGTGGAACTCACTGTTTCCTGAGGTTTCCTGTGATCCTTTTACAATGCTGTAATTGTTAAGAAGTGTGTCTTCATTCTAACCTAAATTTTCTTCCTTGCAACTTTTTGCCATTGTCCTAACTTCTCCCCTTTCTGTCCATGTACAAAAGTATAGTTCTACTTTCCTGTGACAATTCTTCAAATACTTGACATCATCAACTGAATCTCCTCTAGCTCTTTCCTTCCCTAGGGGAGACATCCCCAGGTCCTTTACCAAGTACAGATATGACATGATATTGAGGATTGTCTCAAGCCTAGTTGCCCTCCTCTGGATACTCCATCCAGCTTATGAATGATCTTATCAAATTGCAGTTTTTTGAACTGAAAAAACATCAGAATCCATCTAAGAGTGCATTAGCAACTTCCACGGCGCTCCAGCCCACACAACTTCAAAATTATGTAAAAGGGGGACTCTGAACAAACTCTGGAGCTCCAGAACCCAAAGAACGATACAGAGAATCTAACGGCCCGATGAGAACATCCCGGCAGCCCAGCAAGGAGCGGCCAGCATAGCGCTCTGGGAGCTGAGTCCAGGACCACGTGAGTAGGAGGTTTTAGCCCCAAAGCAGCCAGACCAGCAGCCAGCTAGAGGGACCCCAGAACACCAGCAGCTGTGGCATTTCCAGAATTACCTACAGATAGATGCCTAGGACAAAGTGAGAGGTTAGTGCCCTATGGGCTTTGAAATACTTTGGGAGCCTATCAGCTTCTTTCCCTGGGGGGGAGAAGCCTTTGAGGAGGTGTGGCACAGCTGCCATTGTGCAGCTTCAGTGGCAGCTTCAGCTCCTGGCATGCAGACTGTAGTGGGATCTGGCAATCAGTCTTGGAGGTAATTGCTCTTGCTTTAACCTTCTTGGATCTGGATTGCAGTCTGGGGTGGAGGTCTTCGGGTATGTGACCAGCTAGCCAGAGTGTGTGGGGGCTTCAAGAAGGGCACCTAACTAATACCTCAGGCAGATGAGAAGACCCCAACATTTGGGATGGAAACTCCTCTGTCTGGTAGCAGAGTCCTACTGTGGCAACAAGCCCAAAAGTCAAGTAATTAAGTGGCAACATGCCTAGGCAAAGGAAACAAAATAAACAGACAAATTCAACATTAGACTCCTATTTGGGGGGCAAAGAGGATCAAAGCATGGAACAGGAGGAGGACTGGGAGGTCAAAACTCCTACACCAAAAGCCCCAAATGAAAATGTGAGCAGGTTACAGGCCATAGAGGACCTTAAGAAGGATTGTAAAAACCAAATATGAGAAGTGGAGGAAAAATTGGGAAGAGAAATGAGAAGGATGCAGGAAAAGTGTGAAATGAGAGTCAACAGCCTGACTGAGGAAAATAACACCTTAAAAAATAGACAAACTCAAATGGCAAAAGAGGCTCAAAAAGGCAATGAGGAGAAGAATGACTTGAAAAGCCAAATTTCCCAAATGGAAAAAGAATCTCAAAAGCTCATTGAGGAGATTCATTCCTTCAGAATTAGACTGAGCAAATGGAAGCTAGAAACTTTATGAGAAATCAAGAGGCTGTTAAGCAGATCCAAACAAATGAAAGAACAGAAGGCAATGTGAAATATCTCATGGGAAAAGCCACTGACCTGGAAAATAGATCCAGGAGAGATAATTTAAAAATTATTGGATGACCTGAAAGCCATGATCAAAGAAAGAACCTAGAAATCATACTTCAAGAAATTCTCAAGGAAAATTGTCCTGATGTTTTAGATCCAGAGGGTGAAATAGAGGTTGAAAGAATCCAGAGATCACCTCCTGAAAAAGATCCCAAAAAGAGAAAACTCCTAGGAAGATTATAGCCAGGTTCCAGAATTCCCAGATCAAGGAGAAAATACTACAAGCAGCCAGGAAGAAACAATTCCAATATTGTGGAAACACATACAGAATAGCCCAGGACCTGGAAGCTTCTATACTTATGGATGGAAGGGCTTGGAATATGATATTCCAGAGGGCAAAGGAGCTGGGATTAAAACCAAGAATCACCTACACAGAAGAACTGAGTATCTTGTTTCAGGGGAAAATATGGTCATTCAGTGGAACAGAGGACTTTCAAGCATTCTTGAGGAAAGAAACCAGAGCTAAATAGAAATTTTGACATTCAGACACAAGAAGCAAGAGATTCTTCAGAAGGTAAACAGGGAAAAGAAATCGAAAGGAATTTACCAAAGTTGAAATATTTGCATTCCTACATGGAAAAACAATAACTGTAACTGATAAACCTTTCTCAGTATGAAAATAGTTGAAGAAGGGTATATGGGCATATGAATACATATGTGAATGTGTGGATATATGTTTACAGGTATACATGGATAGAGGGCACAAGTCGAATTTGGTGGGAAGGGATGATACTTAAGGGGTGAAGTTATGAGGTGAGAGAGGAATGTGGCAAGAGGAGATGGGGAGAGACAGGGTGGGGTAAACTATCTCATGTAGAAGAGGCAAGGGGAAGTGGCTGCAGGGGAGGGGAAGACCAGGAAGGCAAAAATACAAAACCATATTCTCATTGAATTTGGCTCAGAAAGAGATGACATACATACTAAATGGGATATCTCACCCAGCAGGATAGTAGGGGGAGGGGGATGAGAGGGGAGACGATGGAGGGGAGGGCATACTGGGGGGAGGGGCGTTTGGAGGGACCCACTTTCAAAGAGGGACAGGATCAAAGTAGGGAATGGACCAGGTGGGGGGTGGGATGGGTGGGAGGGAAATATAGCCAGTCTTTTACAATATATCTACTATGGTAATGTTTTGCATAGCTAGACATGTACAACATATACTGAATTGCTTATCTTCCCAGAGGGAGTGGGTGACACAGGAGGAAGGGAATGGATCTGGAATTTGAAGTTTTAAAATTAAATGTTTCAAATATATATAAATACTATTATGAATACTATTTTCCATGTAATTGGGAGATAAAATGTGCAGGCATTGGGGCACAGAGATTCACCTTCCCCCAATGGAAAAGTAGAAGGGGATATGGGAGAATATATGGGAGAGGGAGGGGCTTGTTCTCCCTATCTTTCCTCTTCCATGTCTGACTACTCAGTCATGTTTGCTAGAGTTTCATTTAAGTAGCACTTGATACCTGTGGGTGTGCTCCACATGCTACTGGACAGCACTAATTAGATGCCATATAGACATCTTCAAAAAAAAAAAGCAATTGGGGTTAAGTAACTTGCTCAAGGTTACATGGCCAGTCATTATTTATGTGTAGGTGCTCATTTTCTGAGGCCAGATCCAATTCCAGGTCATCCCAACTTCAGGACCAGCACTCTTACTCACTGTGCCACCTAGCCACCCCCGCCCTACAGATATCTTAGAGTTAGTTTCCTAAAGCTGGACTCACCTTCCTCCTCAAAGCCTCTCTTCTGCTGATCTTCCCCACTTCTATTGAAGAAACCACCATTCTTTTAGGAATCTCACCTCCCAATCTAGGTAGCAATCATCCTTAACTCTGTCCACTCATCCCATTGGTTGCCAAGTTCTACTACTTTTACTTTAGTAAAATCTTTCGCATATGGCTCCTTCTCTGTTCCAACACTACCCCTCCTAAAGGTCAGTCCTTCATTATCTACAACTCAACTATTGATATAGTCTGATGATTGTCACCTTGCCTTGAATCCCTCCCTATTGCAGCCCACTCTCCTCTCAGCTATCAAAATGATCTTCGTAAGGCCTAGGTATTACCATGTTACCCCAATATTCATTAAACTTCAATGGCTCCATAGTACCTCGAGGATCAAATATAAAATATTCCTTTGGCTTTTAAAGTCCTTCATAACCTAGTACGTTCCCATGTTTTTTTACCTTTTTCTTATACCTTGCTCCTCTTCACATACTGTCATCCAGTAACAGTAGCATCTTTCATAATCCTCACACAAGATACACCATATCCCAACTCCATGCATCTTTGCTAGCTGTCTCCTATGCATTAAATGTCCTGTCTCCTCACTCAGTTTCCCAGATAACTTGAAGTCCCAGCTAAAAAAAAATCCATCTTCTTCAAGAAGACTTTACCCATCTGACCTTTTAACCATAAAGCCTTCATTCTGTTCATTGACTCCAAATTTTGTTCAGTCATTTGCCATCATTCTGCCTTTTGTGAACCCATTTGGCATTTTCTTGGCAAAGATACTAGAATAGTGTGTCATTCCCTTCTCTAGGTCATTTTAGAGATGAGGAAACTAAGACAAATAGAGTTAAGTCACTTTCTCAGGGCCACACAGTTAGTAAGTGTCCAAGGATGGATTTGATATAATGAAGATGATCCTTCTTGATTCCAATCCCAGTGCTCTATCCACTACATCACCTAGCTACCACCTCCAATTTATCCTGTATAGATTTTGTTTGTGTGTAGTTGTTTGAAAGCTATCTCTCTCCACTAGATGTTGAGCTTCTTAAAGATAAGGACTGGTTTTTGTCTTTCTATGCATCTTTAGGACTTAGCACAATTCCTTGCACATAGTGAGAGCTTAACAAATGTTTGTTTGTTTGTTTTACCTAACACAATATGATTACAAAGTTCTAGACACTGTGGTACACACTGGGAATGCAAAGCCAAAATTTGAATAGCCCTGTCCCCACAAGAAGCATCCTTTCTAATGTAGAGACTATGTATGTGGGTATGTATGTATGTATGTACACATACAAACATATGTTATCTCTATACTACATATATACCTATATGTTTGTATATGTACATGTATGTGCACATGCACACATATACTATACACACACAAACATACAAAAAAGATGTAGAATATGGAAGAAGTATGCTACAATCTACCTACAGGTAGCAGGAAAGACTTCAACAAACCCAATCAATGTACATTTATTGAGTACTTACAATGTACCAGGTGCATCTTGAAGGAGTTGGTACTTGAACTGATTCTTATAGCACAAACCTATTCCAAGATATAAAGGTAAGGGGGGAGCATAATCAAGCCCCATAGGGTCCGCTAGTACATAGGTACAGAGACAAGGGATATGACAACATATGTAGAAAACAGCAAACAAACCAGCATGTCTCAATTAGAAAGTATGTAGAAGGGAGTAATGTGTAAGATCAGAGAAAGAAGAAAGTAATAATTCATAAAGATGCAGCTAGGCAAAAGTGCTAATATTTTTTTTTTTTGCTTTTTGGAGGGCAATTGGGGTTAAGTAACTTGCCCAAGGTCACACGGCTAGGTTTTTATTTGTGTGTGCGTTAAGTGTCTGAGGCTGGAACCGAACTCAGGTCCTTCTGACTCCAGGGCCGACGCTCTACTCACTGCACCACCTAGCCGCCCCAAGTGCTAATATTTTATCCAGGAGATTGCAAAGGTGTTCAGATTACTTTTGATAGGTTATCTAGCAGGGTATAAAAGACAACTTGCAGAGAAACATTAGGGCAAGGAGATAGGATATGAGAAGGACTCAGAATGGAGGGTGCATTAAGAAGGCAGGGGTAAGGGGGGTTGGAGTCAAGCTAGCAGAGTAGAAACAGGATTTCCTCACAGTTCTGGCTCCCACATCCCCCAATTCATGTAAAAAATGACTCTAGAGAAATTTTGGAGCTACAAAACCCACAAAATGACACAAAGAAGCTAACCTCCTGCTGAAGACAGCCTGGCAGGCCAGCAGCAAGCAGCTAGCACAGCACTCTGGGAGCCAACCCCAGACCCACCCAAGACAGATTTTAGCCCCATGGTGGTCCTCACCAGCCACCAGCAGGAGGGACTTCAGATCACCAGCAGCTGTGACAGTTTCCAGAATTATCAACACATAGATACAAAGTACACAGTGAGAGGTCAGTGCAGTGTGGACTTTGGGATCCAGTAGGTGGGAGTGCATCAGCTTTTGCACCTGGGGTGAGAAGTGGCTGAGGCACCACAGCCCTGCAGCTGCAGCCTCAGATGGCAGCTTCATCTCCTTGCCTGCAGATTGTAGGGAGACCAAGCAACCAGTCTGAGGGGTAATCAAACTTTCTTTAATCTGTTTGGATCAGGATTTTTGTCTAGGGTGGAGGTCCTGGGATGTGTGACCAGTGTGCCAGAGTGTGTGGAGGCTTCAGAGAGGGCACCCAACTAATACCTTCAGCAGCTGAGAAAACCCCAGCAATTGGGATGAAGCTCCACTGTCTGGTGGCAGAGTCCTACTCTGGCAAAAAGCTCAAAAGTCAAGTAATTGAGTGGCAACATGAGCAAACGAGGGAAGCAAACTAAACAGAGCAACCCAAATTTGCTTTCCTATTTTGGGGACAAAAAGAATCAAAGCATGGAACAAGAGGAAGACAGTGAAGTCAGAACTCCTGCACCAAAAGGCTCCAAGAAAAATATGAGCTGATTACAGGCCATAGAGGAGCTTAAAAGAGATTTTGAAAAACAAATAAGAGAAGTGGAGGGAAAATTGGGAAGAGAAATGAGAAACATGCAAGAAAATTAGGAAATAAGAGTCAACAAACTGACTGAAGAAAATAACACCTTAAAAATAGACTAACTCAGGGGTGGCTAGGTGGTGCAGTGAGTAGAGCGTCGGCCCTGGAGTCAGAAGGACCTGAGTTTGGATCCGGCCTCAGACACTTAACGCACACACAAACAAAAACCTAGCCGTGTGACCTTGGGCAAGTTACTTAACCCCAATTGCCCTCCAAAAAGCAAAAAAAAAAAAAAATAGACTAACTCAAATGGCAAAAGAGGCTCAAAAAGGCAATGAGGAGAAGAATACCTTAAAAAGCTGAATTTGTTAGATGGAAAAAGAATCTCAAAAGCTCACTGAAGAGAATCATTCCTTCAGAATTAGATTGAAGAAAATGGAAGCTAGGGACTGTATGAGAAATCAAGATACAATTAAACAGATACAAACAATGAAAAATAGAAGGCAATGTGACATATCTCATTGAAAAAATCACTGACCTGGAAAATAGATCCAGGAGAGATAATTTAAAAATTATTGGCCTACCTAAAAGCCACGATCAAAAAAAAAAGAATCTAGAAATCATCTTTCAAGAGATTCTCAAGGAAAATTGCCCTGATGTTTTAGACCCAGAGGGCAAAATAGATGTTGAAAGAGTCTGTCTACCAATCACCTTCTGAAAAAGATCCCAAAAAGGAAATTCCTAGGAATGTTATAGCCACGTTCTGGAGTTACCAGATCAAGGAGAAAATATTACAAGCAGCCAGGAAGAAACAATTTGAATACTGTGGAAACACAATGAGGATAACACAGGATCTGGCAGCTTCGACACTGAGGAATCAAAGGGCTTGGAATATGATATTCCAGAGGTCAAAGCAGCTGGGATCAAACCAAGAATCACTTACCCAGCAAAACTAGATATCATGTTCCAGGATCATTCAGTGGAATAGAGGTCTTTCAACTATTTTTGATGAGAGAAACTGGAGCTGAATAGAAAATCTGACATTCAGATACAAGAAGCAAGAGAAGCTTGAGAAGGTAAACAGGGAAAAGAAATCATAAGTAACATATCAAAGCTAAACTACTTATATTCCTATATGTAAAAACAATAATTTTAACTTATGAAACTTTTTTTTCAGTATGAGAATAGCTGAAGGGAATAGAAATATATATATATGTGGGTATGTATGTGTGGGTATGTATACATATGTATATATGTGCATATGTATACATACATATATATATGTCTATATGGGAGGGCATATGGGCATATGAATACATATGTGAGTGTGTGTATATATGTGTACAGGTATACATAGACAGACGGCACAGGACCAATTGAATAGGGATGATACTTAAAAGGTGAAAACAAGAGGTGAGAGAGGAATATAATGTGAGGAGATGGGGAGAGACAGAATGGGGTAAATTATCTCATATAGAAGAGGCAAGGGAAAATAGTTACGATGGATGGGAGGAACAGGAAGGCTAAAGTGAATGAGTCAACCTTATTCTCATTTAATTTGGTTTAGGGAGGGAATGACATATACACTAAATAGAGTATCTCACCCTACAGGAGAGTAGAGGGGAAGGGTAAGAAAGGGGAGATAATAGAAGGGAGGGCAGTCTGGGGGGGAGGGAAGTTGGAAGCACCCACTTTTGAAAGGGAAAGGTTTAAAGCAGAGAATAGAATAAGTGGGGAGTGGGATAGGATAGAGGGAAATATAGTCAGTCTTCCACAGTATATCCACTATGGAAAGATTTTGCATAGCTACACATGTACAACCTATATTGAACTGTTTATCTTTCCAGTGAAGGTGGGTGACAAGGGGGGAAGGGAAAGAATCTGGAATCCAAAGTATTAAAATCAAATGTTCAAAAATATATATAAATATTATTTTAATATTTTACATGTAACTGGGAAATTAGATATACAGGCACCGGGGCATAGAAATCATCCACTGTGATCTATTGAAAAGTCTGAGGGGGAATGGGAGAAGATATGGGAGAGAACAGATTGGGGAAGGTGATGTTCAGTGGTAATGCTATTTTTGGGTGGTGAGTAGGGAAAATTGGGGAGAAAATGTGTAACTCAAAATCTTGTGGAAATGAATGATGTAAACTAAAAAATTTAAAAAAGATAAAAAGAAGGCAGGGGTAAGAAGTAAATTAACTTTCTGAAGAGGGATAAGAGGAGAGAAGGGGAGGGAGAGAGAGACAGACAGAGAGACAGAGAGAAACAGTGAGGAGAAAATAGGATAGAAGGAGACACCACTAGCAATTATAACTTTGAATGTAAATGGGGTGAATTCACACATAAAATAAAAACAGCAGAATGGATCAAAAAACAGAATCTGACAACATATTGTTTACGAGAAATATATTTTAAAATTAGAGATATGCATAGAGTAAAAACTTAGGGGCTAGAGTAGAAATTATTATGCTTCAGTTGACACAAAAAAAGCAGGGATAGTAATCATTATGTCAAAGTTAAAGCTAAAAGACTTCATTAATAGATATAAACAGGGAAATCATTTTATGTTAAAAGGTAACATATTAGTATCAACATGAATACCAAACATGTATGAACTAAATTGCATAGCAGCGATTTTTTTAAAGAAAAATCTAAATGAATTACAGGAGGAAATAGGAAAACTATAATAATGGGAGACATAAACCTTCTCCTCTGGGAGCTAGACAAATCTAACAAGGACAGAAGGGAGGGAGGAACGGAGGGAATGAGGGAGGGAAGGAGGAAGATGACTAGAATCTTAAATAAGACAGATAAGATAGACATCTGGAGAGAACTGAAAGGTAGTAGGAAGAAATACACCTTTTTTCTCAGTGCTACATATTTACAAAAATTATTGATATATTAGATTATAAAAACTTTCTAGTTAAATGCAAGAAAGTAGAAATATTACATATATCCTTTTCATATCATAATGTAATAAAAATCACATTGAATAAAGAATCATGGAAACAGACAAAAAATTAATTGAATACAAAATAACTGAATCTTAAATAAGGAATGGGTTAAAGAACAAGTCATAGAAAAAATTACTAAAGAGAATAATAATGAGGCAATATACCAAAAATTGTGGTTTTCAGCGACAGCAATAATCAGAGGAAACTTTCTATCCCTAGATGCTTACTAATAAATAATATGAAAAAAAAGCAGATAATTGAGTAGGTTCTGTAATTTAAAAAAAGAGAGAAAAAAAATTAAAAGTCCTCAATTAAACATCAAATTGAAAATCACAAAAACTGAAGTGAGATTAATAAAGTTGAATGTAATAAAAGCATTGAGTTAATAAATAAAACTAGGGAGTTGATTTTTATTTTTAAAAAATCAATATAATAGAGAAACTATTGGTTATTATAGGAATATGAAATAATTTGGAAAAGCAGTCAAAGAAGGAATCCTATAAAACTTCTTTTTATGAAACAAACATTGTGCTGATACCTAAACCAGGGAAAGAAAAAGAAAACAGAAAAAAAAATTTCACTAATGAATATTGATTCAAAAATCTTAAATAAAATACTATCTAAGAGATTACAACAATATATCACAAAGATTACACATTGTGATCACATAGATTTATACTAGATGTGCAAGTTTAAAATGAGGAAAACTGTTAACATAATTGATTATATCAATTACAAAAGTAAGAAAAGCAATGTGATTATATCAATAGATGCAAAAACAAACTTTTGAGAAAATATAACACTTGTTCCTATTAAAAACACTTGAAAGCATAGCTATAAATAGATTTTTCCCCTTAAAATGATAAGAAGTATCTACCTAAAACCATCAGCAATATTATTTGTAATGGAGACAAGCTAGAAGACTCCCCAATAAAATCCGGAGTGAAACAAGGATGACTGTCATCACCAACGTTACTCAATATTATACTATAAATGCTACCTATAGGGGTGCTAGGTGGGGCAGTGAATAGAGCACTGGTCCTGGAGTCAGCAGGAGCTGAGTTCAAATCCAGTCTCAGACACTTAATACTTAAGAAGAAGGAGGAGGAGGAGAAGGGGGAGGAGGAGGAGGAGGGGGAGGAGGAGGAGGAGGAGGAGAAGAGAGGGAGGGAGGGGAGGAGGAGGAGGAGGAGGAGGAGGAGGAGGAGGAGGAGAAGAAGAAGAAGAAGAAGAAGAAGAAGAAGAAGAAGAAGAAGAAATGCTTATCTATAGCAGTAAGAAAAGAAAAGGAAACTGAAGTAATCGGAATAGTCAATGAAGTAATAAAACTCCCTTTTTGCAAATCATATGATTGTATTCACTTGGAAAATTCAGAGATTCAACTAAAACATTCATTGAAATAATTAGTAATTTTAGTAAATTAGCAGGATAGGAACTAAATCCCTATAAATCATCAGCATTTTTATCAAAGTGCTGCAAGACGAGATCGTGAGAGATATTTCATTTAAAATAACCATAGACAATACAAAATACCTGGGAGCATACCAGCAAAGAAAAACCAAAAATTTTATGAACATTATCATCAAACACTTTTAATACAAAAAAGTCACATTTAAATAATTAGAGAAATATTAATTGGGCATGTTTGGGCTGAGCCAATACAATAAAAATATGATTCTAAACTAACTTTATGTGGTATCATCTCAATTAAATTGCCAAAAAATTGATTTAGAAAAAATAACAAAATTCATTTGGAAAAATAAAAAATCAAGAATATCAAAGAGATTAATGGAGGAAAATGTAAAGAAAGGAGGCCTAATTGTATCACATCTTAAACTACATTATAAGGTAGTAATTATAAATCTATTTGGTAGTGGTTAAGAAATAAAATAGCCAATCCGTGAAATATATTAAGTATGCAATACACAGTAGTAAATTATTATAGTAACCTTGTATTTGATAAATGTAAAGATACAGACTTTGGGGATAAACATTCACTATTGTTGAAAGTTGGAAAAATTGGAAAGCAATCTGGCAGAAACGACATAGAGACTAAGTACCTTTACACTGTTTGCCAAGATAATGTCAAAATGCATATATGACCTAGACATAAAGGGAGATATCATAAGCAAATTAGAACATCAAATACGTTGCTTATCAGATTTATGGAGATTTTACGAACAAAGAAGAGAGTGAGAGCGCTGTACCATACAGACTGGATAATTATGATTACAAGAAATGTTAAAGCTTTGTAACAATAAGAACAAGGTAGTCAACATTAGAAAGAAGAAAACTGAGGGGGAAAGTTTAGATAATTCCTCTGATAAAGACCTCTTATCTCAAATAATTGAGAACTTTGTCAAACTCATAAGAAGACAAGTCATTCACCAAATGACAAATGGTCAAAGGATATGAACAGGAAGTTTTAGGGAAAAGAAATCAAAGCTACCTCTAGTCATACAAAAAATGTTCTAAATCATTATTGATTAGAGAAATGCACATTAAAACAACTTTTAGATACCATCTCATCTATTTCACATTAGCTAAAATGATGGAAGGGGTTAAAAGATGAAGGTTGGAAGTGATGCGGAAAAATTGGGATGCCAATACACTTATAGTAGAACAGATATGTTCTATATATGTGTATATAGATATATGTGAACAGATCCAACTATTTTGGAGGACAATCTGGAATTATGCCCAAAGGATTATAAAACTATGTATACCCTTTCACCCAGCACTACCACTATCACCACAGTTACCCAGGATGATTAGGGGGAAAGGAAAAGGATGCATATATTTTAAAATATTTATAGCAGGTCTCTTTGTCATGGCAAAGAACTGGAAATTGAGGGGATGTCCATCAATTGAGAAATGGCTGAATAAGTTGTGATATATGATTGTGATGGAAAGCTCCCATGTTTTAAGAAGTGATAAGTGGGTTGATTTTAGAAAAATGTGGATAGACTTGCATGAAACAATAAAGAATGTAATGAACAGAACAAAGAAAACTTTGTATACAGCAACAGCAATGTTCCTTGAAAAGGAACTGTGAATAACTAAGCTATTCTGAGTAATGTGAATATTCAAATCAACTACAAAGTTCGTATAAAGGAAGATGCTATCCGATTCTAGAGAAAGAACTGATATATGGAAGTATTATATGGTTCCACATACATACATGCATACAAATACCTATATATAGATAGATTCAGATATAATATATGTGTGCATACATATATACACATACATGCATAACTATTTATACATATAAACATGCATACATATATACATACATATATATATACATACATATATACACACACATATATATAAAAAATCTTTGTAAAATGTTGACCTTTTCTATTGCAGGACTGGGAAGGAAGGAGGGAGGTAGTTCAAAACTCAAAATATAACCAAAAAATATGTAGGTAAGCAGGCAGATAGATATTTTTTTAAAGAATAAACACAAAAAAAGAGTCTGACTTTCTGTCTCGGAGCTGTTCTCAGATAACGTACCATGTTTCATATGAAGAATTATCAAGATAAAGTTTAGAAAAGTGACTGTATTTTGCCAAGTCTAGAAGAAAGTTGTCCTGGGAAGGAATAGAATTCTAAATTCACATAGGGTCCAATTTTGAATTCTTTTGACTTTTTTTGGAGGGGGGAAGGCCATGTGGAGTTTCCCTTAAACAATAATCTTTTTCTTCCCCCCCACTTCTATCATTTTAGCCAGTCTGAAAGGTGTGAGATGGTATCTCAAAGCTAATAGGGGTTAAGTGACTTGCCCAAAGTCACACAGCTAGTGGTTGTGTCTGAAGTCAGACTTGAAATCAGGTTCACTGACTCCAGGGCCAGTGCTCTATTCACTACACCACCTAGCTGCCCCTTATTTTGAAATTTGGAAAACCCCCAGCATAATAGAAACAACAATTTTTCAACTATATTACTATTACAACAGTAAAAGAGAAACAAGATAATATGGGTAACTCCTAACCAATATGCCTCCTTTTTCCCTTCTATAAATTCTTCATGAGAATGAGCACACATCATATGGGGGAGAAAACCTTCTAAATCACTTTTATTAGAGAAATACAAATTAAAACAACTGTGAGGTACCATATCATAGCTGTAACAGTGGCTAATATGACAAAAAAGGAAAGCATTAAATATTGGAGGGGATGTGGAGAAAACTGGGTTGTTAATGCACCGTTGGTAGAGTTGCAAACTGATCCAACCATTTAGGAAAGCAATTTGGAACTATGCCCAAAGGACTTAAAATTGTGTATACACTCTGACCCAGGAGTACAACTGCCAGATCTATATATCAAAGAGATTTTTTTTAAGGGAAAAGGACCTATTTGTACAAAAATATTTATATCAGTTCTCTTTGTGGTGGCTAAGAACTGGAAATTGAGGGGATGCCCATCAATTGGGGAATGACTGCACAAGCTGTGGTATATGACTGTGATGGAAAATTATTGTGCTATAAGAAATGATGAGCACAGTGATTTCTGAAAAACCTAGAAAGACTTATGTGAACTGATGCAAAATGAAGTTGGACAAAACCAGGAGAACAGTATATACAGTAACAGAATTATTGTACAATGAAGAACCTGGAATTACTTTGATATTCTCAGCAATACAATGATCTAAGACAATCCCAAAGGACTAAGGATGAAACATACTATACACCTCCAGAGAAAGAGCTAATATTGACTGAATATAGACTGAAGCATGCTGTTTTTCACTTTCTTTTTTTTAAGTCTTCTTGTACAACATAACTACTCATGGAAACGTTCTACATGATTGCACATGTATAAACGATATTGTTTTGCTTACCATCTCAGGGAGAGAGAAGGAAGGAAGGGAAAGAAAGATAAAATTTGGAACTTTACACTTTAAAAATGATTTTAGGGGTGGATAGGTGGTACAGTGAATAGAGCACCAACCTTGGAGTCAGGAAGACCTGAATTCAAACCCGTCTTCAGACACTTAACACTTACTAGTTGTGTGACCTTGGGCAAGTCACTTAACCACAATTTCCCTGCATTCTCCCCTCCAAAAAACAAAAAAAAAATGATTTTAAAACTTTAAATATGTAATTGGAAAAATTAGAATTTTTTTTAAAAAACAGAGTGGACACACATTCATTGAGTGCACACTTGGGAACATATATGTAAGGGAGAGGCATACAGGCTTTGCAGATAATTTTCTAAGATGTCATTTTCCCAGTCATACACATACACACACACACACACACACACACACACACACACACACACACACACAAATAAAGAGAGAATTTAAAGTTCTTTATCATCTTTATCATCTGTTTGTCATTGGTTCATTTTTTTCCTTTTAAAATTTCTTTGTAAGACAAAATGCCACAAAGTTGATGCCAATGGGTATGTGAAGTTTACATAGGTGTCTCTGGCAGACTGGATAATAGAGATTATTTTCCCTGATCCTCAGGTGATGTGTAAAATAGGGAGACAGATGCACACTTCTGGAATTTTTTGGCATCTCAGAAGATAGGCTGTTCAGAGTCCAAACAAAAGATGGTGATGGTTTGCCAAATGTTCATGTTTGCAAATGACATTGTACTAATTGCACTGAAACACTGCAAAGCCTCCTCAGTGACATTCATAACAAGGTCTAAACAAACAATCTAACTATCCCATCTGAAAAGCGAAAGTGTTCACACAAGACCAGGCAGCAGGCTGGGGAGAAGGCAATACTCCCATGATCCCAAACTCCTCATTGAGAAAAATGTTCCCTCCTGTCATAGTGATATTCCCTGAGTGATACTGTATGGCAGTGAATTAGGGAACCCTATGTTCTTAGACAGAACCCAAAAGACAAATGATTCAGTAAGCCATGATGCCAAGAAAGATTCTGAGGATGTATACTTCAAATAATAAGAATGTATCTGGTCACAGCTCAATCACACCCATAAATCTGGAGAAGCATGGGATATCATTAAAGAATTAGTGAATATTCAGAATTGGAAACAATATCAGATGTCATCTCTTTTACCTCATACCTGAATAAAAATATTTGTTATCCATTGATTGATAACTCAGATTTAAAGACCACCGTAGAGGAGAAACTCCCTATCTCTTGAGCCCAACACCCATTTTTCTTTGGATTATCTTGCATTGTGGGAGGAACCAAGATAATGGAGAGAAGTCAGGGAATTGCCTGAGCTTTCCCCAGTTTCTCTTGGAAACAACATTAAATTAAGGCTCTAAGTGAATTCTAGAGCAACAAAACCTACAAAAAGATAGATTGAAACAATTTTCCAGTTAAAGATAATTTAGAAGGACTTCAGGGCCTGTCTCACTTGGGTAAAAGGGGAGCACAGCCCAGCATAGACGTTGTGCAGTCAAGCCAGTGGGAGGCCCTTAGGCTCAGCAGAGATCAACAACTAAACCCTCAGTCCTGACTCAGCAGGCCAGCAATGAGGCCTCCAAACCTGAGTGCAGAAGCCAAACTGAAAATCCTGGAAACCTGGCACAACAGACACGACTAGGCTGGGTAGCCCCCAGTGGAGTGGGAAAGGTACAAGCACTTGAGGCCCTGACATGGAAAGCCAGACCCGTGGCTCCCAGAATAAGAAGCTTGGGACAATGCCCCCTGTGCCTCAGGAGCAGAGCTCAATATTAAAAGTCACAAGATAGGCTAAAAGGAAACAAGAAACAGAAAAAAGCCCTGGCCATAGAAAGCTAGTGTGGCAACAGGGAATATCAAAATGCAAACTCAGAAGAAGACAACATTGTTAAAACACCCACATGCAAAGCCTCAAAGGGGAATATGAATTGGTCTCAAACCTAAAAAGTCCTCTTGGAAGTGCTCAAAATGGATTTTAAAAATCAGGTAAGAAAGGTGAAAGAAAAAATTGAGAAAAGAAATGAGAGTTATATAGAATTATGAAAAAAAGAGTCAAAAGCTTGGGAAAGGAAGCACAAAAGGTGACTGAATAAAATAACTCCTTAAAAAAATAGAATTGGACAAATGGAATAAAAAAAATCCACTGAAGGAATATTTTCCGTCAGTAGAATGTTGTGTGCCAAAGTGGGGATATGTGGAATTTCCCCTGGACAATAAGCCTCAATTTGCTTCAGCAACTTCCACTGACTTTCCCTCTGGGGCACATAAAGCTTTTCAAATATTTGGGAATAGTTTGCATACTCAAAGAGTCTTCTCTAGGCTTGACCTCCCTAGCTTCTTAATATGACCCTTGTTTGACCAGATCAACTTCCTTCAGCAGCTTACCTTAGGATCATGGAATGCTAGATTTTGAGTTGGACAGGACCATAAAGATCATTGAGTCAAAAGTCATAATAATATATCCAAGGAACTTGAGGTCTAGTGAAGTATACAGTTACATAGACAGTAAATGGAAGCTGAGAATAGAACACAGGCCTCTAACTCCAAATGTAGGCAACTTCCCAGTGTGATTACCCAAAGGAGCTTCACAGCTGGAATGTTATCTAACCATAAAAAGGGACCAGAACATGATTCTGCCCCAAGCCTGGATACTATTCCCTTCCTTAAACTGCCAAAGATCTAGGCATTTGTTTCTTGGCTGCCAATCCACACACTGTTGATTCATACTGATCTTGTGCATTAATGTATAGCTATATTCATTGATACTTTTTGCATTCATATTCATTAGGAAAAAATGGTCTAGAAAGTTTGACTGCCAGTTGTTAACCTGCATTTGCTTCATAAAGACTTTGGGTCCTGCTCCATGTTTCTCTACATTGCTGAATATTCCATGTCCTGAAAAACTTGACATTGTTTAGTAAGTGAAAGGATTCTCAGTGAATCCATTTGGGTCACAGAATTGAAAAACTGCTCAATGATTGAGTCAAAGAAGAAACCAGGGTGGGAAAGAAGACAAGCCCACATCTTTTGTGTTCTTTACAAATGAAAAGGATTCCAAGGCACTTCCCCCATGCTGTATTTATGAGATGGGGATCCACATTAAAAACAGTCTCCTTAGATTCAGATCCAGTTTTCTTTTTTGTTAAAGTCTTTGGCAACCTATGTCAGTGAACATATTAAATGACTCACTTTTTGACATCTGAAAATACGGAAGCATGTTACTTATGTCTTTATCAAAATCCTTGACAACATGTTAAAACATAAACCTGAACCCAGATTCTTAGCTCTCTCCTCTGTAGATCTTTCACGCTATTGCTGAATAAATAACTAAAGAATAATCTTTGTCCCGAGCTACTTAACCAGCTTCCAAACCACCGCTAGGTCTGACTGTTAACCCAGGCACATTTCTCCATCTTGTTTGCTAGAGACTTTATTAAGCGGTTGAGCAAAAGTGGTGAATTTTATTTACAGATTCCCCCTCTAAGATGCCAGGCTAAAAAGCCTGTTTGAAAAAGAAAAGAAAATAATCTGGTGTCACTTGTTCTTGATAAAAAGCCATTGTGGCTATTGATGATCACTGCTATCTTCTCTAAGTCTTTACATAATATCTCATTAGTAAAATAACTAGATTTTTGCAGGAATTGAAGGCAAACACCATCTTGTTCACATATTCTATGCTAATAGTGACATCATTTAAGTGACTTCAAACAGAAATCTAAGAATTATAAAATAAAGATTTCCCATATTGCTATTTTGAAATAACCATCCTACTTTGCTTAATGTGTGGCTCGAAAATAAAATACAATTTGCCATAAAAAGCCCTATACATAGTGATTGATTCATTGAAATCCTCTATATTGATTAAAATGGGGCCCCGATCATACAGAAATAAAGAGCAGAGTACATTGCATGGCTATTTTCATTCATAAAATACTACAGAGTTTTAACATGCTGGTTCTGGTTTTTGAACCATGTGTTACCTCCATGCCACACCCAATGTGTTTCACAATCAGCTTAAAAACAAACCAAAAAAGTGACTCATTTTACTGACTAATCTCCACTATTTAAAAGGAAAAGGAGGGGCAGCTAGGTGAATCAGTGAATAGACCACCAGAGGACCTGAGTTCAAATTCAGCCTCAGACACTTAACACTTACTAGCCTTGTGACCCTGGGCAAGTCACTTTACCCCAATTGCCTCCCCCTCCAAAAAGCAAATAATAATAATAATAATAATAATAATAATAATAATAATAAAATAAAAGGAAAGGAAAGGAAAGGGGGCAGTAAAATAGGCCTTGCCATCTGACCATGCACCTCCATTTCATAACGCAGTTGTCCTCAGCATAATCTTCAAGCTCCACTGGCAAAAGTGGTGCTTTCCACTCAATGATGAACACTTTCACACTTGATTATACCTAGAACATCTAAGATTCTGAAATCCTATAAATCATCTTCCAAATTCTATTCCCCATCTTTCCATAACCCAATTCCTTATGGCTATGCCCCTCAACTCTCTTATCCCAAAGGTTCAACTAAACAACAACCTTTCTATAGTGACTTCTATAGGAAGTCCATAGGAATTCCATAGGAAACAACCTACCATATACCCCTCAGTCTAATGACCTCACTATACCCCCCACAAGACCCTCCATCTCTTGGCTGCAGACATTTTCTGTAGATATCTCTCTCATCTAGAATGTTCCCCTTCCTCTCTTCTGACCACTTCCCTAACCTTCCCTTCATAATCTTTTTTTCTCTCCTACTCCTTCCATCTACTAGCTATTATTGAAGCTTGGCTCTCCATACCCAGATCATACCGACTCTTTTCAGTACTGGTTTATCTTCATTCTTCTTGCTTTACTGGTCAAGGTGAGGGAGTTGCAATGCTTCTTGTTCTGCATTGCCCCTTCTAGGTTCTCCCCTCCCCCACCTCCATCACTCAGCAATTTCTCCTTTGAATTTCATACTATTCATATTTACCACCCAATCGAAATCCTGTTAATTGTTGTCTACAGACCCCCCCCAGGTCATTCCCCTTCTTTTTTCAGTCCCTGATAATTTTTGCCTTCTTCCCAACTTTTGACCTTAAATATGTTTGATTCTCTCCCAAACACCTTAACCACTCAATGCCTCCATCTCCTCAGTTTTTATGACCTACTTCTTGTCTCCACCTCTGTCATACACCAAAAAGTGGTCATACTTTCAATATTGCCATCACCTACACATTTCCTATTAGTTTTTAACTACTGTCTCCTCCTTTTTTTTTTTTACAAAACCCTACTCTTCATCTATACCATGACCTCCAATCATTTGATCCCTCAATTTCTTCCCCCACGCCATCTCCCATGCATTATGCTCTCCTAATTTCACCATCTTGACCTTTAGGTGAGCCAATTCAGCTCTGCACTGCCATCCTCTCTTGGATTCTGAAACTCCTTATCATATTGCCAATTATGTCCTGTCAAGTATTAGTCTTGGATCATTCCCACCATTCTCTACCTTTACTCCTTTACACATACTGGTGAAAAGGGGAAGAAAGTCACTCAATCATTCTAACTGCATCTACTACAAATGTGCTATACAATCTCAACAGGCCCTCACTGCTGCTGGACAACCCTACTATTCCTTCCTTATCAACTCACAGTGCCGCCCCCCACCCATTATCTCAACTGGGATTCTTGCCTCATATTTTACAGAAAAAACATGAGTCCATTCACAGTGAATTCCCTTTCTCCTAGTCCTCATATTCAGTCATTCAGATCCCTTCTATTACTATCTCCTCCTTCATCTCTAACCACATGAAGAAGTGGCCTTAAGCTTTACCAAAGCTAACCTCTATATAGATTCAGGTGCTTCTGTTCCAATCTGTCTACTCCAACATACTGTCCCCACCCACTGCCATCCACACTCTATCACTACTTCCAATCCTTCCCTGTTTATTGGTCCATTCCCTAATGCTTACAGATATGCCCTTGTCTCTTCCATCCTGAAAAGATGCTCACTTGATCCTTTCATCCTGCCAATGGTCTTTGTCCTCCATCTCTTCTGTTTCTTAGAGTTAAACTCCTTGAAAAATCAATCTACAAGAGGTACCTCTACTTCCTCTCCTCTCACTCTCTTAACCACCGATAGTCTAGCATCCAACCTTACCCAAAGCACTGTAACTGCTTTTAGTTACAGTTACCGATGATCTCAAACCCAATGGCCTTTTCTCAGTGCTCATTTTTCCTGACCTCTCCAGGCTTTGACACTGTTGATCACTGCTTCTCTTCTGATAGTCTTTTCTCTCTAGATTTTCAGTAGCCACTCTCTCTTGGTTCTCCTCTGATGTGTATGACTTCCTTCACAGTTTCCTTTGCTGTATCCTCATCCAGATAGCACCCTCTAACCTTAGCTGTCCCTCAATGTTCTGTCTTCTTCCTCCACACTACTTCACTTGGTGATCTCATCAACTTCCCAGGATTTAAATACCATCTCTTTGTAGATTATTCTCAAATCTACCTATTTTACCCTAACCTCTAATCCTACATCTACAACTGCATTTCTGAAATCTCAAACTGAATGTCCAGTAGACATCTTAGACTAAATATGTCAAAAATAGAGTTCATTGTTTCCCCCCCCCCCTTGTTATTTTCCCTCCTCACCTCTGACTTTCCCTATTACCAAAGGGAAGCTCTATATTACTATAGAGAATTACATCATCTTCCCAGTCCCTCAGGCTCACAACACAGGGGTTATCCTCAGCCCTTCCCTATCTCTTACTCTCCATATCTAATCTGTTGCCAGGGTTTATCAGTTTTACCTTGACAATCTCTCTCAAATATACCCCCTTCTCTGACACTGCCCTAAATCTACTTGAAGGTCCCTATCACTTCATTATTAGACTATTGCAATCGTTTACTAGCACTTCTGCCTGCTGCAAGCCTCTCCCCACTCCAGTCCATCCACCATTCAGTCACCAAAGTGATTTTCCTAATACACAGGTCCAACCACATCACTGCCCTACTAAATAAAATCTAATGCTTTCCTATCACCACCAAGTTCAAACACAAAATGCTCTATTTGGAATCCAAAGCTCTTTGTGACCTCACCCCTCCTGCCTTTCTGGTCTTCCTACACCTTACAACCTACCATATACCCTTCAGTCTAATAACCTCACTATACCCCCACAAGACCCTCCATCTCTTGGCTGCAGACATTTTCTGCAGATATCTCTCTCATCTAGAATGTTCCCTTCCTCTCTTCTGACCACTTCCCTTCCTTCCTTTAAATTCTAACTAAAAGTAACACAAATAATTTTGTAAAGCTATGCATGAAAAGGTCCTCCCACAGAGCCACTGGTTCAAACATTTATTTTTCAAAAACCTCCTCTTTGGTCAAATCCCTGTGCAGTAGAGAATGCTCAATTAACAACCATTTACCAAGTAACTGCACAGTACAAAGCACGGGAAAGACAAGTACAAAGAATGAGGTGAGCAACAAGCAGAGAGAACTTATTTCAAAACAGCAAACACCAGTTCAGACTGGCTTTTCTACTTCCTGAAGTTGTAAAATCTAAAGGAATAATAGCAGTGGCTAATGTCTACATGGAAGGTACCTACTATACTCCCCCATAGCAGCGAGGTGGTGTTGTGGAGAGAGTACTAGGCTCGGAATCTGGAAAAGTAATCTTCATGAAGTCATACCTGGCCTCAGACCCTCAATAGCTGTGTGACTCTGGGCAATTCACATCATCCTGTTTGCCTCAGTTTCCCCATCTGTAAAATGAGTTGGAGAAGGAAATGGCCAACCAATCCAATGTCTCTGCCAAGAAAATCCCAAATAGGGTCCCAACGAGTCAGGCACAACTGAAACAACTGAACAACAATGGCATGTTCTTGAGGCAGCTAAGTGGCACGGAGGTGGCACAGCAGACAGAGCTCCAGGACTGGAGTCAGGAATGCCCGAGTTCAAACAGTCTCAGACACTCATAAGCTGTGTGACCTGGGGCAAGGTACTTAATACTGCTGGCCTCAGTTTCCTCAACTGTAAAGTCCTATTCAGCTGGCTATAAAATGGATTATTTAGTGGAAATCCCAAGAAAAAAATTCTTTTTTAAAATTTTATTTTTAATTTATGAAATAAAATTATTTCCAAACCTAAGTATAATTAAAAGATGTTTGCACATGAAACTGCAAATCCATGCACGACTTGCTGCTATTCCTTTCAAATATACAAAATTATCATGTATTTTTTTCTTCTCTTCCTCTCTGCCCTAGAGATGGCCACCATTAGATGCAAATAGAGATAGACAGACAGATAGAGAGAGACAGACAGACAGATAGATTTGTGCATGTAAAATTATTCTATCCATACTTCACTCCTTTCTCTGGACGTAGATAGCGTCTTCCTTCATATGCCCTTTATAGTTAATTGGGGTATTTATAATAAAACAAAAATAAAATGACTTTCAAAGAGGATATCTATAAAAGTCAGCTATGATTTAGGAGTGAGGGAAAAACACTAGAAGTGAGAAGGCCTGAGAATGAGGTCTTTTCAGCTGCGTGACTGCTGGTGAGTCATGTCCCTTCTTTAAGCCATGTTTTCTCATCTACAAAAGAGGAGGGTAATGTAATAATACATTCACCTTCAAAAGATTTCTCTAAGGATAGTGAAATCAATATCAAAAATGTGATCAAATTTACAACTAAAAACATTCATACACATGTAGGCAAACATCTACCTCACTTTACCCTACCCCCATGACTACCACCCATTAGTCCTAGTAGGAAGAAAAACAATAAGATTAATATCCCTCTTAATTGAAAGTAAAATATCCTTTTCCTTTTTGTGGAGTCCAGCTTTAGTAGCAAGGCTTTCAGAAAACCAATGGCTTTGTTGAACTGCCCTTGGAACCCTTGGTAACCAATGGAAAGCCAATTCCCAACTAGAGACCCAAGAGTCCCAGGGACTCCTACAGACCATTCCCACTACTTGGGAATGGTATTGCTGACTAAGGAGATGCTGACCTGGGTCAACCAGGTGGTCAGTCCTCATGCATGCAAAAAAAAAAAAAAGAGTCCAAAAGACCCAGGAAGCTCTTCTTGGTGTAGTCAACACCTTTATAAATATGGAGAATGCACGTGTCAGCATTCTCCCCTTCACCATTCACATCATTTCCCAAATAACTGCATGATATATACAATATGAAGGATGAAATCATTCCTTTACAATGCTTCCATAACAAAGTGATAAACAATATTGGAGTCATGTGGTTGCTGACAAATGTGACTTCTCTTAGGCCTTTTGCATTCCCACTAACTTTCTCAGGTAGTTTAGGAATTCATCTCCTGAGTAGGAGTGAGTTTTTGTGTGTATTTGCAATTATTTCTATACTAACCAAACCCACTTTACCTTTAAATGCATGTTGAGGTGATGAGGATCCTAAAGGGCAACATGGAGAGATTTTCATTAGGACTACAGAGCCATATTGCAGGGCTATGGGACCATGTTGCAGGGCTATAGAATCAAATTACAGGGCTGTGGCACTATCTTCCAGGCACATGTTAACAAATGCAAAATGCAAAGGATACATTGAAGGTGACAGCTGGGGCTGGGGGGATGCTTTTATTTTTTTAATAAGTTTGTTTTGCTTACTTAGCTTTCTTTAGCTCATCTGGAATTTAGCTTATAGAGAGACCATTAGTGCAACACTGTTTTTGTTCCCTTTCTAAAATCATTCTTTGTACAGTCATTATCTAAGAAAAGAGAGAATGAAAGAAGATGCTTTTATCTTTAATGGAAAAGCCCATGTCTGGGTATCCAACTAAGATAGGGATAGGGCTATGTATAAATGATGCGTTTCAGTCACCCAGAGTAGTGACTGTTTGGCTGATCTTGGGACACCACACACTTTCCATAATAAACCTTTTGAAAAATTGTCAGATTAGATTATTGACAGGGAATAAGAGTGGGGGTCACAGATAGTGGATCCCTTGAAGTGTCTTTTACCATGTTGCCAGTAACTCAGCAGCTGATTACGGAAAGTTAGGAGAAAGAGAAGGGGAAGTGAAGTTACTTTGAAGTCATCGTCTGTCTAAACATGGAACACCACTGTCTACAAGGCTAGATCACAGAATCCAAAGGGATGTCAGGGAACATCAAATCAATCACAGCATCTCCCACATGCAAGTGACATCTGTGGTAGGGGAAAGAGAAAATGTCAGAGGAAACAAAGGCTTGATCTTCTGAGCATATCGATTCATTAAGCAATGCATGGCAATTGCCCAACAAACCAGTACCAGACCTCCTTAACTTAGGCCTGGATCCCAAATACTGGGGAGACAGATTTTTTTGCATTAAAAACAAGTAATCGAATCAGAACAATTAATTAAGAGGAAACAATCCAACATTAGGCAATCTGATTTCTAATTGGATGAAAGATTAGGGTCTTTCCAAGTGGGGAGGGAGAAAGTGATCAGGTACAATGCCCTGAATTCAGAAAAAGAGGTGTCCTCCTCCCCCCAACTGTCTGTGAGCAATCAAACGGACACAGAACCAATAACAGATTGACCAGTATGGGGCCAGTTTTAAGATGAGACATATGGGTAGCTTGAGATGCACAATTATGAGAAAATTCCTTGCCTCAATTTTTGGATGTGACTGGGCTTCTGGTCAGAATAGTCTAGATCCCTAGCAGGTAGAGGCCAGTCTCCCAGACACATAGGGATAGGTTCAAACAATGTACTAAGGTTTTCTCCCAATTCCCACAATTGAATAGAGTTTTCTCACAGGACAGATTTGGAGTAGACCCATAACTGAATAAAGACGAAGCTAGCTCCAGAGTTGAGTAACAAGATGGGTCAGTTCGGTTCACTCATTTTCCACAACTGACCACTTATTGTCTCAATCCCTCAAGTCCCCCTCTCTTCAGAGGTCAGACCATCCTAGGTTTCTGAATATAAAAGGCGCATAAAGATCATCGAGCAAAGCCTCCTCACTTGATAGACCTTCCTCTGCTTAGTGGACGTTTGGTCAAATTACGTTTTCTTGCAATGCTTATTGAGACAGATTTGGAACATCAGAAGCGTTTACATTGAGGCAGCGGCTAACACAGTGAACAAATAAGAGCATTGGGTCTCAAGGCAGGAAGAGCAGAGCTCAAATATGTCCCCAGACACTGACTGACTGGGGGGCTCTGGGAAAGTCTGCTTGCCTCTGGTTTTTCAGCTGTATATTTGGATAATTGCACCTACCTCCTAGGGCTGTTGTGAGGCGATACATGCAAAAGGCACTTAGCACAGTGCGTAGCACATAGGGACAATACAGAGACATGCTTATTCCCTTATCATGGTGCCTGGCATATAAAAGGCACGTTTAATGGCTGCTGACTTGGTGGCTACCTGCTCTTCTGTTTTCATATATTCCCTACTGATGTACTTGCTTGGACTGGAAGTTTTGACCTGAGTTTTCTTCCTTTGGGGACCTTCATTAATTTCAGTCTCTTTTGTCCTGTCACTGCCTTTCTGCTTCCCTCCCTTGTGCTGTCAGATTGCGCAAGGGCTGGACCTCAAAGTCTTCTCAGGCTCGCCCTATGAGAAGGGAGTCACTCTGGGAGGATCCTTGCTGGCCTAGTCATCAGTAATGACCTAGAGCACATTTCCTCAGACCTGGGGCAGCCGCACACTCTGGTGTCCTGCCTCAACTTCCCAGAAGAGCATTTTCAGACTCCCAAATGCTCTGTACATGGATGACATATTGGGATATTGGGGGAGGGGGCAGGGGCCTCTTCTAATTTGTGCCACAGAATTGTGGAGCAAATGGAGCGGTGGGTGTTTACAGAAAGAGACTATGAAAGCAGCTAGGAAGCTATTGAAACTACGTCCAAGCACAAGGCACAGGTTGTGCTGCCTTGCCAGAGGATAGAAGCTAGAATGAAAGAGATTAGGAAGGAGGCTTTTCAGTGTGAATTTATGTGATTGTTACCTCAGACTTCTGCAAAGACGGCCACAATTCTACCTCTTTCACATAATTCTTACTTGGGGGAACTTTGAGAATTGGGAATTCGAGAAAATGCCTAGCCCTCTGTCTTGGTAGCCATGTGATTCAGCTACATGACTACTTAATTTTCATAGTGATAAGGTCAGGAGTTAGAGCGGACAAGAGGATGGTAAGTCAGTTTGTGAATCCTTGACCTGGGTCCAATCTACTATCCTCATGGTATGTTTAGAGTAACACATTTAAATACAATGGTTGCAGAGGTATAAAGATGTTCATACAGGTGTAAAAAGGCATAGATGGTGATTAATACTCCTCCTGACCCTGAGATGCTGAGTCTGTAATCTGTTTTACTGTATGATTTGTCCCACTCCAATTGCCATGAGGCATTTATTTGAGGAAAAATGCTTTTTCATGCTTTGCCTAATAGCAGTCTAGAAGATGGCCCAGAATATTGTTTATCCATGTACATTCTAAACAATCACAATTAATTGTTTTACTAGGAAATGGTATCAATTTATTGGACTTAGATTTTGCTTTTACTTTTTTTTAAATAAATTCATAGTTGTATTCTTATTTGGTGGTGATGATTGTTGGGGTTTTTTTCCCCCTACTTAACTCCTGAAGGAATTTTCCCTACTTGAAAGAAACATGTAATTATGTCACACGTATCACTGGAAATGTGATTTCATACAAGGCAAACTTCAATTAGGTAGAAATGTTGCAAGGAGAACCAGTCAAATAGCTCATTATTAGAAAGATTTCAGAATCCCCAGATATTCATTTTGCCTTTGGAATGAATAATACTAAAGGAGCAAATGCATGTGTCAGAATAGCAATCTCATTCCCCACCTAATGCTGAAGAAATTTTAAATACATATTTATACATAACATATGGATTGTGTATATGTAACATACATATATATATTCTCTTTGGAAAACCAATCAAATAGAAATCTTGGTGACTTTTTTGTAATTAGAGATGCATTGCAAATAACTCACCAATTAACCTGAATTTCAATTAAAAAGAAATTCTCTGAAGCACACCACTGCCAATATGATGATCTATTTACTCCACAACAGCAACCTTGAGAATAATTGTTTTCACTAGTCTGCCTCCCACAAAATCTCTGAATCCTGAGAAGCCTAATCCCTCCTCCCTCACTTTACCCAACCACATCATCACAGAATAGCTACCTCCCAGAATACAAGTTCCTTCTATCACATTCTCAACAAGGAGTTGTCCGACCTTTGCCCTAAGGCCAATGAGGATACACTCACTCCTTTCCAAGGCAAACAATTTTACTTTAAGCCAATTCTAATTGCTACAATCTGTTGCCTTAGATCAAGTTCAAATGAGACTCTTTACAGTTTCCATTCATTGTTCCTAGTTCTGTCCAAAGGGTAGAAAAAAACAGAGTCGGTCTTGTTCATGGCAGCCATCCACCCTACCACCAAGTCGAACAATGTGAAGCCTTAAGAGCTAACCTTTGCCCATGTCCCAGGCTTTGCATGCTGCTATCCTCATCCCTGACCAGCATAGAGAGGAGCCTCCAATTGCCACTTTTGGCCCCAGCCCTCAGCTTAATTCAATTGCAAATCTGATTCTCTGAATGTCCCTTGATGTTATTCTAGTTATTGGCATTGGATCATGGCCCCAAGACAATTCATCCCTTATTCTCAGATCCCAGCTTGGGAAATTCACTACAGTAGTTATCTGTATCTTCATATAACAATCCCTTTTGGGCTGATTCCCCTACTCTTACCTTAACTGGTGAGTTAACAGTCAAGAAGGTGATTGATATTTTCTAGTGGATCTGGGGTAACTCCAAGGGGCTAAACTTCTAGTCCTGCTTTTCCTTAACCCTCAGTTTTGGGTTTCCCATTGATAACTTGCCAGACTTGATTTTTAAGCAAAGGTATTTACAGGGGTAACTGTAGCACAGTGAATAGATCACAAGCCTTGGAGTCAGGAGGAGCTGAGCTCAAATATGGCCTCAAACACTTAACACAAAAACTAGCTGTGTGACCTTGGGCAAGTCACTTAACCCCAACTGCCCTCCAAAAAGCAAAAAAAGGAAAAGGTATTTACTAAGCAGGTATAGCAAAAGAATCTTTTAAAATATTTTCTCAAAAAGTCTTGGATGCATTTTCCCACAAACACATATAAATTCTGTGGGGAGAGTGAGCCAAAAGAATAGAGGTATTGAGGTACACATAGAGAGAATATTCACGGCAAAAGGGATGACTTAGTACTCCTGATTACCAAAAGTCCTTTGCTTTTTTGTAAAAAAAGAAGTCAATTTTACTTCAAATTCTCTCTATTCCGCTTCTCCTTCCACTACTGAGAAAAGAGAGAATAATAAAAACTGTTACAAAAATGGTTATGCAAAAAAAACACACATTCCCACATTAACCACATCAAAAAACCAAAACCCTCAGTCTGCAATCTGAGTGAATCAGCTCTTTAACTAGAGGTGAGTAATGGGATGAGTGAACCACACTGACTCCATATTGTGGCTCAGTTATGGATCTAGCTCAGTACCCTTTCTAGTCTTGTCAGGAAATTTTATTCCATTGTGAGATTGGTGAGAAAACTTTATTGCCCTGTTTAAACCTGCCTTGTGTGGCTGGGAAGCTGGACTTCTACCTGCTGCTTAGAGACATTTAACTAATGACCTTAGTTATGCTGACCAGAAACCCAGCCATATTCATCGAAGATTGATGTAAGTTTTCTCAAGCAACCAATATGTATTATCTGAAAACTCGTTCAGTACTGATCAATCAGTCATTATTTCCACATTCCTTTGATTGTTCATGGACACTTGGGAGAAGTGGGACACTTCTTTTTCTAATATAAGGGAATGTTACCTGTTCACTGATCTCTCCCAACTTGAAAATTCCTTAATCTTTCCTCTAATTAGAATCAGCTTGCCTAATTTTGTGTCCTGATTGTTTTCTTTTTATTCATTGGTCTTATTTGATTAATTATTTTTAATGCACAAAAATTTGTCTCCCCTTATTTTGGGAGTCCAACTGTTAAAGCTGAGGAAGCCTGGTCCCAATTTGTTATGCAATGGTCACACATTGCTTAATAAATTGATACGCTTAGAAGTTCAAACCTCCTTTTCCACAGTCATTTCATCATTCACCCAGCAGAGTAGTACATTTTATCAGGAGTCCTATAGAATTGTGGCTGGTTATTGTTTTGATCAGAGTTCCTAAGTCTTTCTTTTTTTTCTTTTTTTTCTATATTGTACTGTATTTTTATTTATTTTGTTAAATATTTCCCTGTTACATTTTTTTTCAAATGCTTTATTAATTTCTGGTTTACATCATTCATTTCCATCAGATTTTGAGTTACATTTTTCCCCTACCCACAACCCCAGAATAGCAGTCCCACAGGATATCACTTCATCCAATCCGCTCTCTCCCATATCTTCTCCCATAACCCCTTTGACTTTTCCAGTAGGGCAAGGTGAATCCCCTTGCCCCTATGCCTGCACATCTTACCTCCCTCCTAAGTCTTTCAAAGTTGTCTTTATAGTATGTTTTGCCTTTTGTCCCTTTGGATAATTCTAATAAACTTCCCATTAGTGAAAGCTCTCTGCTGAGTTAATATATATCTGGAGTTCAGAGCTGGCACTGTCTCATTCTCTGAATCTGTCTTATGGCAGCTGGTTATCAATCCCCAGTGAAGGTGTTGAATGCTGCTGGATCAGTCTCTCCAAAGACATGATCAATTGAAAATAGAGAGGTAGAAAAGGAAGGAGTAGCAGAAGGGGAAGGGCAAGAAGAGGGGGAAGGAAAGGGATAAGGAGAGGGGGCAGAGAAATTCTCTTTCTTTTAATTGATTTGGTTGAATTACCTGTTTTTTTGTGTTTGGTTGGGTTGGCCTTGGAACTCCATTACTACACTTATAAATTATGATGAGAGTAAATAAAAGTCAAAGGGATGGGAGAAGGAAAGTAGATATAGAAGGAAGACAGAAACAATAGATGAAAGTAGTGAGAAAGAAGAAGGGGGCAGTGTGAATCACTGAAAGTTTCTCTAACTTCTAGTGATAGAACTTTGGTTCTGCTAACCAAAAAAAAAAAAATGGCCAAAGAATAACTAGCTTATTCTGGTCACTAACTGCACAATCTTCTGTGCTATTTGGTAAGTTTGTTCCATTTGAGGAAGTACCTATGGCCAGAAACCAGCTATGCTCATTCTAAACTTGGTTCACTCTACAACTAACCTTGAACTCCTGCTCAATCTCGGTCCCTCTTATGTACTTCCCCACCCCATCTCCATTTTCAGATCTCTCTTTTGAGTCATCTTCCCCCATTAGAATGTAAGCTCTTTGAGAACAGAAGAGACTACTTTTCTTTTATGTTATATTTGTATTCCCAGCACTTAGCTCAATACTTAATATCATTGTTCAGTTGTTCAGTCATGCCCAACTCTTTGTGACCCCATGGATTATAGTATGTGGGGTTTTCTTGGCAAACATGCTAGAATGGCTTGTCATTTTTTTTCCAGTGAATTAAGACAAACAGAAGTTAAATGACTTGTCCAAGGTCATATAGCTAATAAATGTCTGAGGTTGGATTTGAACTCAGGTCTTCCTGATTTCAGACCCAGTGCTCTATCCAGTAAGCCATCTAGCTGCCTCATATATAAGAAGTGCTTAATAAATACTTTGTTCATGTAACTATCCAGATCAATGTCTAGAATGCCATTCTGATGGGCTCTACCTCATCACACAGACTTCAGCTCACAAATCCTTTCCACTGACAATGCCATTCACTGGCTTCACTCCCGTTCCACCTGAGGCATCATCCTTAGCAAATGTTCAGTGAGAAAATTGTAGTGTCTAATGCTGTAGAGCCTACATTGATGTTTCCTATAGTGGGGTATGTCCATGTGCCTTGTTATGGTGTGCAGTGCCCCTGAACTCTGGGAAGCTCTGCCATGGAATCTGATCTCTGACATTTGTCATCAAAATGAAATCATTTTGGATATCATTCCAGGAGCAGTGGAAAAAAAAACTGACTATGAAGCCTAGAATGTCTCGCTTTAGGTTCTGGATCTGCCATTTTCTGACTGGGAGGTCATAGGGAAGCCAGTTAACCTCTCTGAGCCTCAGTCTGCTGATCTGTAAAATGGTGACAACACTCCCCCCATTCCCAATATATCTCACAGATATGAGCAGTGAAGAAGGAAAATGTAGGTGAAAGAATTTTGAAAATGACAAAGCATTATTTACCTCAATTTCAGTAATACAGAGTAGTCATCACTCATTTCTTAAGCATCTACCAAGTGGCCTGTCCTTTGCTGGGGCAGGATATGTGGATCCTTCCATAAGTGTGGCTCCTTCCTCTAGTACTTCAGAAAATGAGTCTCTTTCTACCATAATGGATGGGTGCCATGATCTCATTGACATGGGTATTCTCCCTAGGGTGACTATCTCAGCCTGCCTATGACCTCTCATCTTCTGAGTCTAGCTTTAACTTTAGTCTTTGTACAAAAAAAAAATGAATTGAAAATCATAAAGACTGACTCCCAGGAATATGAAATTGATGTTCATGTTTGCTTGGTGGTTTTGATATTCTTCCACAGGCCACAGTTGTGGAGGCCATTTTGTGATGTTGGTTCTTGGAGGAGGCTGGATATCTTCATCCCTTTCCACTCCCTCATTGTAAAGCACACATCCAGGTCTGGGAACAGGAATGAGAAGCAATCCTTCTTCTGAGTTGTCATGGTATTTTAGAGTTTGTAAAGATCAGAATTCATCTACTTGAATGACTCAAAAAGAGTGAAATAGCCTAGGGGCAGCCACAGCAGTAATAGGATTACTGTAGTCTTAAACATAATTGAAACAACAGAGTAATCTAGAGAATTTGTCTAATGGGTAGATACCTACTGTGGGCTCCAGGTTCCTTCCATTTTTCCCATCCTCTTCTCATCTTCCAGTGTCTATTAGTATTGACTCTTCAACCCCAACTCTTAGGTGTGTCTCTCCCTGAGAGAGTCCCTTCCAAGGAACAGAAAAGACAGCATGCACTTGATTCTCTAAGACCATATCACTCCTTCTGAGAAGGTGGGACCAGGAATTAGGGCTAAATCATATGTTTTTTAGCAGTACTTTCCTGGTTCTTCTGCTAAGGAGCACCAAAAGACTCAGGCAAGTGAATAAGCCCTTCAAGAGAAGGTAGGGGGGTTGCAATTAGGAGGAAAGAGGCCCTGGCCTGCAGTTCCTGGAGACTTGTCTAATCATGAACAGTCCTTCTGACTCACAAGCAACCTGAAGAACTTTGGGGGTGACTCATAATTCATCTCTGGGTTTGGCAGACATGTGAAGAAAGTCTGTTCACCATCTTTCCCCTTGTCTTCAGACAAGCAGGGTGGCTTTTAGGGTTGGGCTGCTGCGCTTGGAGTCAGAAAGGCTCAAGCTGTTCTCCCAGGCTCATACTGACCAGCTAATTATCAAGAAAACAAATGCTTAAGCACTCTGAGCCACAGTGCCCTCCTTTGAAAAAAGAATTGAGTATATGTGCTACCAGGTTGTTGGAAGCCTGGAATGAGATCATGTATGAAGCTCGTAAAACTCCTAGTCACTATTTAAATGTCGGCTATGATTAGTCTTTCTTCATAATCATAGTCATTTGAGCATAAAAAAAGATTCAAAACTGCCTTTCAGAGATGAGTGAGTTGTGCACTCTCTCAAAAATGTTTTAACAATAAGTACATATGAGGGAAAACTCTCCCTTTGGGAATGACAAAATAATAAATGAGTGAAATTTACATGCTTCATTCTTGTAACTGTATCTTGAATTTCTTGTCTTTCTGCATTTACTGGGACAGAAAAATACCTTTCCAGATCAAATATAGAAAGATGTTTTGAAATTATGCAATCAAATGCATTTCATAGAAAAGGCCAATGCTATTTGGGGCTGTTTTTGAAGGAAAAATCATACCAGGAAATAGGGCAGCCAGTTATAGAGGTGACTATGACAAGGCTAGTGATGTTCCATTTCATCTTGAGCATTCCTAACTATTCCATGCCACATCTGCATCTGAGCCTACAAGTTATTATTGGCTACATGTGAATTTCTGAAAGTCACCTTGGGTCAGAACAGTAGGCTGTCTCTGAAAGAGGACCCATGGCACATTTGTACCAGAACACCTATTTCTTACAAATATCTCCTGGATGTCATCTTCATAGCATGCTGTTTAACAGCATGAGTCCTGAAGATGGAATTCTATCCTGGATCTCAAAAAAAAAAAAAAAAGAATTTGACAAGGTATATAGGGAATCAAAAATCTACCCCAGTCATTCTTGAGTTACTGACTTCCCTGTAGCTCCAGGATGACTGGGACAGATCAGAAAAGTTAAGCTTTATGAAAGATATTGTCAATAGAATGTCACTGTGTTGTTAGTAGGCATAGTATACAAAGAAAGCCAAAGACATAGTACCTAGTATCAAGGAGCTCAAATTTAATAGGGAACAAAACACAAAATTAACTATCTATAGGATTATAATTCAATAGAGAAGGTATATATGAGGTAAATTATAAGTGATCTCAGAAGGAAATGCTAAGATTAAGTAGGATCAGAAATGTGGTCTTGCAGAACTGGGATTTTATCTAAAGTTTGGAAATGTCAGGAAAGCCAGGAGGCAGTAACAAGGAGGGAAATTATTCCAGGCATGGGGGGACAGCTGCTAAAAATGCTTGGAGTCTGGAGATTGAGTGTCCTGTGGCAGGAGCAGCACAAAGACCAGTGTCATTGGAATGGAGAGCTGATGGACAAGAGTCAAGCTTAGAAGGGGCCAGGTGATGAAGGACTTTGGAAGTAAAACAAGATATTGATCCTGATGGCAATAGGAAGCTGCTGGAGTTGATTCACTGTTGAGAGTGAGAAAGGTGAGTAACAGGGCCACACTTGAATTTATGGTCTACAGTTTTCTCATTTATAAAGAAGGAATAACAATATCTCCTCTACTTCATAGATTGGTAAAAAAAAAAAAAACTAATCAATAAGCATTATGAACACCCAGTGTTCACTATGTGCCAGGCACTCTGTTAGGTAGTGGGAATAGAAATATAAAAGAGGAAATAATCCCTACTCAAGGAGTTTACATCCTAAAGAAGAAATGTACTCTTGCCTCCAAGTTCAACATGCTTTCTGCATTGTTTTTAACCTGATTATGAAATTGAATTTTTTACCACATTAGCATGTCTTCTGTTACTTTCACTGATGCTAAAAATGGCCAAAAATGTACCTAATGATGAATTTGATTTGAAGTTATAAAATAGTTTCAACAATAAAAATCATATTTTGAGTTGTAAATATGATAGGAAAATAACATCTTTTAGTAGACAGAACATTAGATTTGAGTTGGGAAGACTTTGTTTCAAATCTACCAGCCACATATCTTGGGGGCATTCTGGGCCTCAGTTTCTTCACATGTAGAATGGGGTGGTTGAATTCAATGGTGTGGTACAAATGTCCCTTCCAACCCAATAAATGAAGTAAGGTTTTTGTTTTTTTTTAATCTGGAGCAACCTGGGAAAGTGCTGGACAGAAGTTACAAGGAATCCTGGGATTGCATCACATCCCCAGTACTTATTAACTATGGAAATTATGGGAAAGTTACAATAACCACCAAAGTCTGTCTAATTTTTTCTTCATAAAATAGACAGATGTATACCTCAAATTGTTTTGAGAACTAAATGAGACCACATGAAGATAACCCTTCCCAATACTACATACACACACACACACACACACTTACTGTTTATATGTCAGTTAATTAATACCACCATTATCTCAGGTCAGCTTCATTTCTTGTCTCTCTCCATATCCTGCACAACTGTTAAACCACTTAATTCACCCTACAAATCAGCAATGCTTCCTTTCTTGTGCCCAAGTTCAATATTGCTATAATTCCATCTGTAGACAAATGATTGTCTTTGTTTTAAATTTCAAAGCCAACTTCAAATGGCAGACACCACACTCCAAGGTGATAGGCTGTCTCAAACAAATAGATCAAATTCCCATTTGGGAGTTGTTGGTTTGTTTTTTGGTTTTTTGGGGGGTAGGGAGAGAAGCAGGACTAGAGATAAAAAGAAAAGGTTAGCTCTTTGTTTGTCCATGACGCAGATAATCACAGATGAAGCAGGGATAGGCATGCATGATTCCCTTTGGAATCTTTTATTCGGGAGACCCACCAAGCCAAAACTAAAAACTCATCAGTTTTGCTCTGGTCCTTTCTAAGTCTTAGAACACTTTCCTTTTAAGACCATTGGACAGCTCCTTCAAATGTGCATGGGAGACAGTGAATATCTGCTGATAGTGAACTTCTGGAAAAGCAGTGCCAAGCAGCTAGCTTCCTTTGTGATCTGTAGCTCTTTCTGCCACTCATTTCCTTCATATCCTTTGTTCCTATTAGCAGATGGTCTTTTAGCATGGTGGTTACAGTAGGCAAGTGTTCACTGACCCTACAGTAGAGTACACCAAGACGAAGTTGATTAATTACAGCAGAAAGCAGAATCTCAGTGGTAGTAGCAGCAGCAGCAGCAGCAGCAGCAGCAGCAGCAGCGGTCCTGGATCAGGCTGCGCATGCCTCAGGTCTACACTTTAATGAAACTTGTAGCTTGAGGCAAAGAGAGCCTTACTTCCTAACTCTGGCACAGAACAGAATTAGGTATTAGCTCCACCATGGACCCTGGCTTATCAGTCACCTTCCTACGACTACACTGACCCTGCTGTGCATAAGCAATATTTTCATCCACTTCCCGAGAGCTTTATCTGGCTGTTGAAGTAGAAAATGAATATTTTACAGTTCACTTGTCTGATCAATTACCTCCAAGCAGCTGCAGGGGTTGCTGGCCAGTGGGAGAGCTGGGTAGGTGATGATAGAGAAATCTGGGGGGAATCAGTAAGCCAAAGACCAAAGGGGCAGGAAGCTGGGATTGAGCTACTCATAATAGACATTCATGTATGAGTCCAGTCAGAAATTACAGTGGAGCCAATTAACAGACTTAAATGATAATCAACCACAGGTGAATCCAGAGGTGAAGAGACAGGACAGCTTGATTGGAGAGTAATGAAATCCCTCCCTTTCTTCTTCCCTCTTCTATTGCCATTGGGTTCTGTGTAGAACGGCAGAAAACTCCTTTTCAGAGACAATTGGAAATTAAAGAAATAAAGTGGATTTGGGTGCAGGATTGGTGTCCCATCACAGTCATGTCTGTGCTTTGCTTCCCTGTTCTAATGTTTACAGATTTCATTTGAAAAAGAAAATCCTTGTTGCATGCAACATAATGTGATTTTTCAAATTTATTTTTAAAGCAGTATTCTCTAAGGTTGATAAATACAAAAGGAATAGCTTACTTTGTATCTCCTCTCTTTTTTAGTGGAGGAGGGAGGGCAGTGTTGAAAGAGGATCTAAAATTTGTGGGAATTCTTTTTATCCATTCTGCTTTGTTTCTTAAACATAGCACCCTGGGGGATTAGATTATGTATTTGAAACCATTTTTGATCCAAAGAATAATAAAGTAATAATATGTATCAAGAATTCATTAAACACAGGCACTGTGCTAGGTGATGGAGATACAGGAAAAAAACTGAAATAATCCTTACCCTAGAGGAGTGTGCAATCTGATCAAGGGAGACAGAAGTGTGTGTGTGTGTGTGTGTGTGTGTGTGTGTGTGTGTGTGTGTGTGTGTGTGTCTGTGTCTGTGTCTGTGTGTTTGTGTGTATCTGTATCTGTATTGTGTGTCTGTGTGTGTGTCTGTGTATAGCACTATATACAAAATAGGCAAAAAGGTAGTTTTGGGAGGAAGAATAAAGTACTCAAAGAGGCCAGGAAAGGCTTAATGGAAAAGCTGCTGCTTAGGCTGATACTTTAAGGAAATTTGAGATTTTAAAAGGTAGAAGTGAGGTCCCTTCCAATCCTGGGAGACAGCCAGTACAGAAGGGAGAGTTACAAGACCACGGCTTAGAAACAGCAAGAAAGTCATTTGGGAGGGTGGGGGCAGCTAGGTGGCACAATGAATAGAGCAACCAATCCTGGAGTCAGGAGGACCTGCATTCACATCCCGCCTCAGACACTTGACACTCATTAGCTATAGGACCTTGAGCAAATCACTTAACCCTAATTGCCCTGCCTTCTCCCTTCCAAAAAAAAAGAAAGAAAGAAAGAAAGAGAGAGAGAGAGAGAGAGAGAGAGAGAGAGAGAGAGAGAGAAAAGGAAGGAAGGAAGGAAGGAAGGAAGGAAGGAAGGAAGGAAGGAAGGAAGGAAGGAAGGAAGGAAAGAAGGAAAGAAGGAAAGAAGGAAAGAAAGAAGGAAAGAAAGAAAGAAAGAAAGAAAGAAAGAAAGAAAGAAAGAAAGAAAGAAAGAAAGAAAGAAAGAAAGAAAGAAAGAAAGAAAGAAAGTGTGACCGAATCAAGGAGTGCCTCAAGGGGAGTGATAGGCACTAAGGTTGGGGAGGTTGTTTAGCTATGAAGGCCATATCAGGATAGGCTCCAAATGTTGAACTAGGACATTTGGATTTGATCCTAGAGGTTAATAGGGAACTTGGTGTTTCTTGACAAGCAATGCAACCTAGTCACAGCTACACCTTAGGAAAATCACACTGGTAGTCATTCAGAGGATGAATGGGGTGGAAAGGAGAGACTCTTGAGGCAAGGAGACCATTGTAGTAATCTCAGCAAGAGATGATGAAGACCTGAACAAGGCCTGTAGTCAGGTGTGCTAATGGAGAACAGGGGAGCTACATGAGACAGAAACAAGAACTGACTTGTGCTTAGATATTGGATAAAAGTGAGCAGTTAAAAGCATCACTGAGGTTTCCAACCCAGGTTATTGGAAGGATTAGAATATGTTATGATATCTCCTTTTCCTATAACCCTTTTAGGTTTGCCAAGTGCTTTACATACTTGATTTCATTAGTGGTTCTAAAGAAAACCCACTTTAAAGAGGTAGAAACCAAGACTTAGAAAGAGGAAATGATGTACACAAATGGTATAGGAAAAAAGAGAACTTCCAATGGAATCAGAGAACTTGGGTTCAAATGGTCACCTAATACTGCCTATAAGAAGGAAGGAAGGAAGGAAGGAAGGAAGGAAGGAAGGAAGGAAGGGAGAGAGGAAGGAAGGAAGGAAAGGAGAGAGGGAGGGAGGAAGGAAGGAGGGAGGGAAGGAAGGAAAGGAGGGAGGGAGGGAAGAAGGAAGAAAAGGAGGGAGGGAGGGAGGAAGGAGGGAGGGAAGGAAGGAAAGGAGGGAGGGAGGGAGGAAGGAAGGAAGGAAGGAAGGAAGGAAGGAAGGAAGGAAGGAAAGGAGGGAGGGAGGGAGGAAGGAAGGAAGGGAGGGAAAAATTGAGGGAAGGTGACAGGGAGGGGGGGAGGGAGGAAGGGAAGAAAGGAAGGAGGGAGGGAGGGAGGGAGGGAGGAAGGGAGAGAGGACAATATTGACATTTGCTGTGTATGAGGCACTATGCCACAGATAGACCACATATGAAGACAAAAACAAAAACAGTCCCTATTTTCAAGACTGGGCCAAGATACCTTACTTTATCAAGTTACTGGGATGCTAAGCCACAGGGAAGTAGAGTAACACAAGCTTTCCAGAAATGTTGAGGGTCTCCATTTGGTCTTCCTTCAACAAATGAAAAGAAGGAGTGACACATGAAGATGTCAAGGAAATGGGTAGGGAAGTGAGCAAAAGGTCAGGGGAGTCTGAAGTGATAGACCCTGCCCACTGAGCCATCCCCAGACCAGAAGTGGGATCTGAAGCAAGGGCATTTACTATCCCAGAGCAACAGCTCCTTCAGCTGTAAAACAAGGCAAACTGAATGGATTCTGAAGTCTGAAGTTTCACCTTCAGAGGCTGATCCAAGATCCCACAGACATTAGTAAGTACTGGAACCAATAAGTATAAGAAGCAGCATTGGAATCCAGGTCTCAGGGACTCGAAGTTCAGCACTCTAACCATTATATGACACTGCCTCCGCTGGAGTCATCTGAAAACATATATAAATGTAAATTAGTATTATTAATAAAAAGCAAAGTGCTGCATTTGTCTTTGCTTCAAGCACCTGCATAATTATGTGGAGCTATACATTTGAAGCAAGGACCATTTACCTGCATTTCTCTGCATAGACAGAACAGACTGGGAGGTGTTCGATGCTTCTCTGCCTGAGGTTCCATAGCTCTTTAACCAGGTTCACCCTTGCCTCCAGAAGAGAAGGCTGACTTGGAAGGCCAAGGGAGAATGCAGTGGGTCACTTCCCCAAAACCACTGAACCACTGAATGGAGAAAGTTCATTTGGGCTCAAGCTGAGAGAAGCTCAGGTGGGATTGGGTGAGCTCTAATAATGGAAAATGGAATTTAAGGGAAGGCCAAATGAAAAGACTGAACTTTGAAATAAAGACACATCAGGGACTTGATTTAAAATACGTTTGGGTTGGCTACAATTCCTTTTGAAATGGGGTTCTATTTACTCAGTAATGAGCTTTTATTTTAGGGACTGAACAAGTCAAAGTGATTTCATATTAACATACTTTAATCCTATTCCCAGCCTACTTCATTTTAGTCTTGAAAAAATAGGAAGAGTCAGTCTTTCCGATGGAGCATTGATAAGACCACTGCGAAGAGAATTCCCTTTTACATGTTGATATCTGTTGGGGATGATGGAGAGATAAAGGCTAGTAAGGTCTTCCAAATTAAAGTGAAATATAAATTAATATTCATTGATTGACTGTAAAAGGGAATGCTGAAAAGGACAACAAAATCTGTATTACACATTTATAAAAATAATGCATTTTATATGTGTATATATTGCCAAACATGATTTACAAAAAAAAATGGTTTAGGCTAACACTAAAGACCATAGAGAAGCTCCATGACTAGATATCCTAAATATTGTTTCCAGAAGAAATTGGGGATTTTGGGACATCCAGAACCCTGAATATCATTAACATAAAACATCATTAATATAAAACTGATTATACATTAGCAGACAGGAAATGACTGATTAACAATATGAGTCACTTCCAAATTAGCTGTTCATATAAAGTTTGATCATCATTTGTTCTTACAAGATCAAAATCAATGCCAAGCTCAAAATATGAAAAAGAGAAGATAACACTTGGAATCCAAATGCCTTTAGTTTGCCTCATTTTAGTAAGGTATTGGTTCTAAAAATGGGAAATAGATAAAAGAACAGACATCAACAGGAACAATCACCATAAATCAGTTATTATAACCAGGAGACCAACAGCTACAATAGCCAAAAAACACTACCAAAGACATTTGCCTACCAAAGAGATAATTTTTTTCAATCACACAAGGGAGAATGATGGAATATATATGAGGAATACCTTCCTTAGGAAATAGCAAGATATGGTGGAATCTAAATCAAGTTTATAAGAAGTTTAATACTTAGAGAACCAACTTAAACTAGTCATGGCTTCTTAAACTTTTCCTCTCCCACCTCTTTTTCTGTTCTGGCAGCATGCTTTGGCATTGTGTGGACTGAGGGCATGTGCGGTACACTTTGCATTCTTCATACTTTGCGTTCAAAGCTTCAATGAGTTGCTTGATACAACTTGGGTAAGAGCTGCCAGAAACACCTCAGATTCATTATGTGCTTGATTTTTAACTAATTTTTCGTCTTTGCATGTTCAGAAATCTTTTACTGTTGACAAATATTTCATATGGGGTCCCATATGGAATCCCAACCCATAGATGAAGAAGCTCTGATAGAAAATTCAGAGAACAGTTGAGTCAAACTAGAAGAACAATCAGACAACAAATGAAAGAATATAAGATCATTATAGCAAGTCATTGTCTTCATGAATTATAATAGATATAGCACATTTGGATTCAAACACCATCTCAATTTTTTGCAAAAATAAAGAAAAAAGAAGCGTTGGAAGCTCAGATTCAGCTGATTATCCCCCATCACTTAAAAATAATCACCTATGGTAGGTAAAATACTTCTTGATCCAATAAATCAGAACCAAGCAAGAAAAGAACCTTTTACCTCTATGAATCACCAAAATTGTATGAGAGTTTTCATGCCCTAAGGAATTTGCATAAAAGGAAGGCATTATTATTAAAAACATACATACATTCTGAGGGTCTAGAAGAGAATACAAGGTAAGTCAAATACCATTGACCTAGAAAAAAAATTGGCAGACCAGAAAGAAGTAAAAGGAAAAAGAAAAAGTAGGCCTTGTAGCAGCAAGCACCCTAGCATCCCCAAGATGGCTGCCAACACAGGTTCTTAGATCTGCTTTTCAAAAGGAAAGCAACTCAAAATGGGTTAACAAGCTCACTTTAATCAAACATATTACCTAGTTCAGGGAAAAAAGGTCAGCACCCCGAACTTCAGAGTTACATAACTTACAGATCAAACAGGCTTCCAAACTGTCCAACCATTATATCAATACCAAATCACAGTTACCAGAGAGGGAAGCATCAACATCTGGGTTTTCAAAGCCGGGGGCTCTCAACAATGGCTTCCCAGAGTCTCATCTGGTCAAATCACACAACACTTCTCAAAGTGAGCCCCAAAGCAAAGCCTCTCCTAAGGGTTTATATAGCCTTCTCCTGGCTCAGAGAATGTAACAACCTTCTGGACCCACTGCCCAATCACAAAGAATCAAGGTATGGGCTTTCCTGAAAAACAAGCCTCCCACCACAGGCTCCAGGTGCACTTAAGCTAGGGGCAGGAAAGATCTTTAAATTTGCATTTCCATTAC
>WOXC01011704.1:0-27500 GCA_011680675.1 Gymnobelideus leadbeateri
GGTATGGATGAAGCAAGTACTTGGAACAGGGCCTTGGCTGCTTCTCCCTGGAATAGGCCTGATCCAGTTGACAAAATGATGCTAACAAGAGCCAATTCAGCTGTTGGTGGTGACCTACAGCAAACTGATGAACAGAAGGTGAAAGGAAGGACGGTTCCAAGTGGGGGAGAGCTGCTATCACAGAGATTTCCCAAGTACTTTCATCCTACTGGAGTTTAAGCATCATGTGGGAGAACAAGGTGAGAGTGGTGCTGTGTGGGGTGTATACTGGGCTTGTCATCTGGGTGTGTGGTTGGAGATAGCAGGTTACGAGTGTTGTCATCCTGAAGTTGGAGTAAACCTGAGCTGGGCTACCATTCTCTGGGAATATATAAAGAAGCAGAGCAATGGAATTTTAAGCTCCTAAAAGCCAATGTGCTTCACAAGTCAAACAATTAGAAGAAATGGATGAATTTTCACTGGAATCGTCAGGATATTATGGAAGATCAGTTCAGTTGGGCATTGATCTACTCTATGCATTCTTACTAGCAAGAAGCTATTGATATCCATTCATGATACTACTAGGGAACAATTTGTGTACCCCTCCTCCCCATCTTATTAGTTTTAATAGAACATTCTGCAAATACATGGTCAGACTTAGTTCAGGGACATTATTTTGGAAACTGGATCAGTTGGAAAGGGGAGAGACTGGAAGACCCAGAACCCTTTCAGCCCCTTGCAGCCATTGAAAGGTAATTCAAGACAGAACAGCTCAAGCAAGGAATGGATCACATGGACTAGTCGAAAGATGATAGCAGCCCCAGGGGCATTAGTGGAGTGACCAGGGGTCCTAGACCCCGCCTCCAGGAAAGAAGAGAAACAATTCCACTACAAAGCTCAAACTGACTTCAGGAGAATAGAGGAGCAACTAAAGACTGAGCCACAATGGGGAAGAGCAAATTGAGACCTTCCCTTCTAGTACCACTGTGAGTAATGCAGACTATATATATCTACCAGAAAGGAGCTAAATGTCTCAAAGTAATCTGGATCCTGTTGAAGACTTTTTTGACTCACTCAGTCTGGAAAACCAGACATAAATGGGGCATAGAGGTAGGAAAGACCTAATCCATCTCATTCAGTCCCCTCATTTGTCATCAAAATTTATCAAATGAAATAATAAATTACAAGATTAAAAGGCATAAAATACCATACACATGTTACTTTGTTATTTTGCAGGTGAGAAGACAGGCCCAGAATGGTGGAGTAACTTGGTCAACATGCACAGTGAGTCATCATTAGAGCCCAAACTGATGGCCATACCTTCAAAGAGCAAGAATGGGGGAATGAAAACCAATAATGCCTCATTTACCCATCTGCCTCAACTATCCAAACCACAGCTGAGAACCATGGAATAAACTGCCAAATCATGTGGGATAGGCAATATAGATGTCACAAAGTGTATATAGATTATTCATAAAAGAGTTCCCTTAGGACTTCATTCAGAGTCTATTTACTTTGGCTTTATTCACTCTTTTATCGAGATTTGTTATCTGGCTTCCTAGCTCTTATCAAATTTGCAGCAGTAAATTTGAAAGAGAAATAAGGTACCAATGGAAGCAATTGCTTTGATAACATTATGAAGTGATATCTGACAGTCCTATTGAGCAGAAGGAGTCCTACAAACTGTTAAAAAAAAAAAAGACTTTAAAAAATAGCAGTGTGGACTACTCTAGCAAATGCAGTGGCAAATATCTCCATACTCTCTGAGTATCATCATATTAAGGCATGTTACAATCATTGATTCACAGAGTGTTATAGCTGGAAGAGGCCAAAGAGTTCATTTTACAGATGAGGAAATTGAGGTATTTTTAGATGAGATGAGTTGTCCAAGGCCACACAGCCAGTTATTGTCAGAGCAATGCTTAGAGTAAAAACCAGACTCCCAGTCTAGTGCTCTCTCCCCTCTGCACTATTCTGACAAAATCATTCAATGTCAGACCTAGAAGGGCCCTAGAGATTGCCTATTTCAACTTCACCATTTTATAGATGAGGAAATTAAGGTTAAAATAGTGGAAATAATAGAATATAAACTCCTTCAAGGCAAGAATTCTTTCATTTTTGTTTTTGTATCTCCGGTGCCTAATAAAGTACATAGCATATAGTAAGTGCCTAATTAATGCTTGATGGATAAATGGACTTGTCCTAAATAATATAGCTAGTTAGTTGCATGACTAAATCCCAGATGTCCTAATATTCAGGTCAGGGCTAATGACCCTGAGTCTAAAAAAAAAATTTTCTTAAGAGATAAGTTATTATGTTCAAGGTGAAAAAAAAAGGTAATATATTTTAGAAAGATTTTCATCAAAAGTAACTAAAACGAAAAAAAGTCTTGAAAAAGCAAGATTTAATTATGGTGAAAATGTACTTTGGTAAGATCTAGGGGTGGGCTGGAGTCAGCCCAAACCAGCTCTGGAACTACAAATCTTGTTTTATTGTTTTGTTGGTTATGTAAACTTAAGAAAAGGGTGGAGAAAACATCAAAAATGTGAATTAAGGCTCAAAGTGTTGCCTCCATTTCTGGAGAGCTGGCTTTTCCATAGCCACTAACACACTCTTGGTAAGAAACCCTCCCAAAGATAAATGACACGATACTCTATCTCTTTAGAAAGATAGGTGGAGGTAGCATGAAAAAGTGGTCAAAGCAGGCAGTTTGAAGTTGGAGAACCTGTGTTCAAATCTCAGCTCTTGCATGTACTATCTGTGTGATGTTGGGCAGGTGGTCTACCTGTGGGAGCCTCACTTTCCTTATCTATAAAACCAGGAGAGGGGACTAGAGGAATTCTATGGGCCCCTACAGTTTGAAATTGATGATGCTATGGACCCAGCTGGATGTGGGTTAGTGGAAATATGACTGCTGAGAAATATTTTAGAAATAGCTTTTCAGATTGGAAGAGGTGATAGGATGGGTGGTGAGGTGAAGGAGGACTCCTCCTCCTCCTCCCAAAATGGATAACATGGGACAATTGAGTCCCTGGGATGGGAATCTCCATGCTGTGACAAGATGCTCCATTTAATAGCTTTTCCCCCCTGTTGATGGATAACATTTCTTTCAAACTTCAGAGAAAAAACTGACATGATTCATAAAGCAGAACAATCCAATGATACTAAGCCTAATAAAAATGTTCAAACTGAATTCACAGGACACTAAAAAAAAAAAAGCCAGAGATTTACTTAAGCATTAGAATAATCTAGTGTAAGGATGAGGTCTCATGTAAAGGTTTATTTTATCCTTTTGAGAGACTGGCAATTATCCAAACCGCTCACCTCTGGCACAGGCACTATTCTACGCAACCTATTTGGATTTATGTGAATATACCATTGCCAAATGAGAGATTTAGAGCTGGAGGGAACCTAAAGGTCATTGAGTAAAACAGGACCCTTTTGAGGAGGGGGAAACTGAGCCCCAGAGAGTGGGGTGACTTGGACTCATAGTTGTAAACCTGGAAAGATCAGGGAGGTCATCTTGTACAAAGACCCTCAGTCATTTAACAGAGGAGGAAACTGAGAACCAGGGAACTCAGTTGTTGGGATAATTAACAGTCTCTCAAAATGCAAAAATAAAACTTCACAGGAGATTTCATTGTGATACTAACTAGACTATTATAATGCTTAATTAAATCTTTGGCTTTTGCCCTGGGTCATACAGACAGAAACAGGATTTGAATCCAGATTCTTTAACTCCTAATCCAGTGTTCTTTCCTCTTTAGTGCAATGATTTCAAATGGAAGGAAAGAAGGAAGGAAGGAAGGAGAGAAGGAAGGCAAGAAGGAAGGAAGGATGATGGAAAGGAGGGAGGAAAGGAAGGAGGGATGAAGGAAGGCGGGAGGGAGAGAGTAAAGGGAAAGAAGGAAGGAAGGAATGAAAGAGGGAGAGCGGAAAGGAAGAAAGGAAACAGACCTTTATTATCTCCTACCATATGCCAGGCAGTGTGTTAAGCACCTTATAAATATTATCTCATTTGATTCTCACAACTACTTTGAGAGGGGAGTGCTAATAGGTATACCTACTTACAATTGAGGAAACTGAGGCAGGCAGAGATTAAGTGACTTGCCATTGAATTGTGAGTCTTTACACATTTTTGTCCTTTTATTAGTTACAGTGACCAAAATAAAAATTTTGGAAAACTTAATCATACATATTAAAGACAAAAATAGAAAGAAATCTGCAGGAAGAGAGAGCAGTGGGGACTGAGGAGGCCTTGAGTTCAAAACTTGTTTGGAACCTAGCCTCAGCCTGGAAGGGGACTAAAGATTCCAAAAAGTGAAGCTGAGGAGAGGTTGCCTTTCCAGGCATGGGGGCAAAGGCATGGTGGTGGGAGGCTATAGTGTAGTGGAGTAATGGGAAAGTTCGGGAAAAGCAGCTTGGAATCATATTATGGACATTTACAAATATCAAGCTGAGACACTTACATTTTCTCCTTGAGTCAATGGAGAAATTGATAGGGAACCACTGAAGATACTTCAATAGGGAAGTAACATGATCATCCCTGAGAGCTGTGAAACAGAGTTTAGAAAAAGGGGAGATTGGAGACAGAAAAACCAATCAGAAGAAGGTGGTAATAATCCAGGCAGGAGGGGAGGAGAGCCATAACTGGCCTGACCGGGTGGGAGTGGAGAGAAGGGGCATATACTATAGTGGCTATGGAATATCTAGTCTAAATCTGGAGCAAGCAGGTCTTTTCTCAGTGTCTCTAGAACAAAGGGTAAGAAAGCCAGGAACTGCCTTGAGAAACAACCAATTAATTAATCTGCAATTATTTGTTAAGTCCTACTATGTTCCAGGCACTATGTTAGGTATTAGGGATTCGAGGACAAAGAATGAAACGCTCCCTGCTTCCAAAAAGTTTCCATTCTAATGGAGGGGAGTCAACAAGCACTGGTAAAAATATAACTATAATCTTAAACATAATTAATACCTTAATACTGTTATCTGCATATAATATATATTTATGTATATATGTATGTATGTATGTACACATTTATTTACAAAGTAGTCCCCAGGAGGGCGTGCAACATTAAGAAACTCTGGTCATCCTTGACAGAGAGGATGCTGGGAAGGGTGGGAAAGGGTGTTGGTCTCTGACCTTAGCCTTGGATGTTTTCTTCTTTTTATCCAGACTTGCAATTTTCATTGGTTCAGGACACTCCCAGTAAGGGAGGTAGGGGTTATTATTGTCCCTGTTTTACAGATGAGGAAACTGAGACAGAGAAAGGCTGTGACATCCCCAAGGTCACACAATTACTAAGCATCTGAGATTGGATTTGAACTCAAGTCATTCTGGTGCTAGGTCCAGCACTCTATTCATTGCACTAACTAGCTGCCTCTACTTAATAAGTTAAATAATGATTGCTAAATTTCCCTCCAGCTCTAAAATTTCATGATAATAGAAATCACCAGCTTATTTTACCAAGGGACAGCTGGTGGTGTAGTGGACAGATCTCTGGACCTGGAGTAAGGAAAACATGAGTTCAAATCCTGCCTCGAACACTAGCTGTATGACTGTGGACAAGTCACTTAACCTCTTGCCTCAGTTTCCTCATTGGCAAAATGGGGGTGATAATAGCACTTACCTCCCAGAGTTATTATGAGAGCCAGATGATATCATAAGCATAGAACATCATGTAAACATTGAAACAATAAATGCATGTTAACTATTATAATCTCAAATCTGGCAACTACCAAATCCTACATTTTTGCACATTTTCTCTGCAGCTATGTAGCCCAGAGTAGGGAGAGCCTGCTTTTGTAGGGACAACTGCATTGCTCAGTAATAGTTTTCAAACATTAAGACCATCCCTGAAGCATGGGCCACCCAGATGCCCATCCTTCAGGCCATGAGGCTTCTCCCCTGGAGCCGTTCAGTGAGCACGTGAAGGAACACAGAAAGGAGAGAGAGCTGGAGCCTTTCATGAAGGCTGCTCCGCAACATTCAGCATATCAGGAAGGAAATGTATTTACTGCAATCATGTGAAAATGAAAACATATGGGCACAAAGCCCATGACAGCACTGGGGTTCCTTGCCAACTCAGACTAATCGGATATTAACCATGCCCTTTTGCTGGGAAGTCATGGCAGTGAGGGAGCTAGGAGCCAACTATGCCTGATAATTGGGGTAGGGGTGAAGGGGGCGGGGGTCCAGAACTCAAGGCAAGAGATGTAAAGAAAAACCTTATATAGTAAGGAAGGAGAGATGAGCAGAGAAGGGAAAGAAGACTAAAGGAAGTAGAGAGAGGAGTGGGAGAGAGATAGAGAAGAGAGAAGGGGAGAAAGATGGAGAGAAAACAGAGAAAAGTTAAAGAAAGAAGGGGGAAAAGGACAGAGAAAGGAAGGAAGGCAAAGCAATAAACCAGGACAGAAGAGGAAAGGGATGACTCTAAAAGAGGAAAGAACAAAGGAGAGGAGGGAAGAGGGGGAGAGGACAAAGAGGAACCGGGATAAAGGGATAATGAGAGAGAATGGGTAAGGAAAGGGAATATAAAGGGTACAAGAGGAGAAAGCAGAACTAAATAAGAGGTCTGTCTTTGAATGCCCAAGAAAAATGCAGGTCCTCCTCTCAGATGAGATAATATTTGTAAAGCACTTAGAGTGCCTAGCTTCCCCACTCCCTTCTCTGTCTAGTAGTGCAAATAATCAGAATATGTAGGTTTCAGTTCAGGTTCTAACTTTTACTAGCTTCATGATCTTGAGAAAGTTGTTTCATTTCTGAGCCTCAGTTTTCAAAATGACTCTCATTGTAAACTATATAATAGGGGCATGTCAGGACACCCTTGATGTAGCATCACTGCTTGGCTTCAAGGATAATAATGGGAGGCAAGGATGACAACATTCATTGAGAGAGGTTCCCCAATGTCAGAATCTCATGAGACTTTCTCCTGGAGGCAGGAATTGGGTCAGGAGGTGGGAATTTGGAAGAAAAGATTGAAGCAAGCTAAGTGGGAACCATATGCAGAGGGGATTGGGTGCAGGTTGCCTTGGGGTGCTACTATGCTGCCATGGATGGGAAGTCCAAGCAGAACAAAAGTGGTTTGCAGTCCACTGAGCAGGAGAAATGGGTACTGAAGGCAGCACTAGACTTTGGACTCTAGAGATGTGGGAAGTTAGGAGATTGCACATGGAAGAAGATAGCAGCCCAGAGCCCTGATGAAGGAAAATCCAGATACACTGGAAAATCCAGCACCAGAGGAGTTCCACTAAAATATACATTTTGATCACCATCCTTATGAGCTATCATGAGAAGATGGAGAGATTCTATAGCCTGCTTATTTTCCTCTGTGTGGATGTGTATAATACTGCTATTTTGTCTTAAGTACTTTGCTATTTGATTTGTAGCTTCTGCCTGATCTAAAAACAATGTTGCACTGATGGGGGCTTGAGCCATGCTTTGCATAACTGATTATCTCATCCTCCCTGCACATCTACACACACACACACACACACACACACACACACACACACACACACACACACACACACGGAATCTGAGATAATAAGATTCCAGAGCTAGTGTTCAAAGGGCCATTTGTTAAAGGTTGTAAAAATGTTTCTATAAATGAGTTATTATAGTCTATACCTACATAGATGATTCTGTTCCCACAGAAATGTAAAAATTTTATTATTAACATATGGTAAGTTGTAGAACTCTTATCTGAACTTTTCTCTTCACACCCTTATCCATTTATTAAAAGCAATTTGGAGTTTTTGTTTTTGTTGGTTTTTTTACTTAACCTAATGAAGTAAAGAACCATTCACATCCATAGATTTCAAAACATTCTATTCTCGTTATTTGTCATCCTGATTGCCATAATTTACAAAAGCACAAATTTCTTGGAACCTTTTATTTTAGGTTTGTAAAGGTAAATATTCATAGCAATGATCAGGCATAGCCGAGATAGGAACCAGCCATTTCTGTTGGTCTTTTCCATTGGTCTCGACTCCCTCCCATTCCCATAACATCCTCTAAAATGAAACCTATAAAACACAAAGGAGACTATTGCCTCACTCAAATGTCAGTCCAATAGCTTTGCGCACAGTAAGTACCTGAGTCATTTGGGAGATTCAGGGCATAGAAAATTCCATTTCCATCAAATCAAGATAAGAAATGGGGGAGATTTTATTTCTAAAATCATTTGTATTTTATTAATTCATGTTCATTCACCAAAATGGTTGATTTTATTACTTACAATCATTCTTCCTAGAATATTACTGCACAATACTTAACCATTCAAAGCCCCAACAAAGTTTGCACACCAAATAGTGCTATTTCTACATTGCCATAAGACTGGATCGAAGGGTGTCATTTTGGTAACAGAGACTACATCTTCATGAAGTCCAGGAATCTGAATGAAGAGTAAAGATTTAGTCAGTTCCCAGCTTCCTTCAAGGATCAGCTCAAATGATACCATTGATATGAACCCTTCCTAATATTTTCTCACCAAAATGATCTCATATGTGTTCTGTATATGTAATATAGGCATGCTTTATCTTCTCTTGACAGATTGTAGTCTTTGAAGGTGCAGATGCTTTCACCTCTTTGTGTATAACCAGTTCCCAGCACATAGTAGGTGTTTAATAAATATTTATTGATTGATCAGTCAGTCATCTGCAAGTTTTACCTACATGTATCAATGTATAGGATCACATAAATGTGTACAATCTATAAATGTGGATAAAGGTCACAGAATTTTAGAGCTGGAAAACATCTTAAAGTTCATCTAACTTAGCCATCCCATTTTTAGAGTTATTATTGTTGGGATTTTTTGTCTTTTTGGAGGGGGGAAGGCAGGGCAATTGGGGTTAAGTGACTTACACAAGTTCACATAGCTAGTAAGTGTTAAGTATCTGAAGCTGGATTTGAATTCAGGTTCTCCTGACTCTAGGGCCAACGCTCTGTTCACTGTGCCATCTAGACACCCCTACTTTTGTTTTTCATGATAATTGGATATAAATGGAAGGGGTTAACATAAGTGGCTATAATTAGTATTATTAATTTTTCTCAAATATGTTAATTGTTTAGTTTTTCTTTCCAATTATGCTAGTACTCATAATAGTATTAATCTATAATCAGAATCAAAATCATTTCCTATTTAATCATCATTGTCAACATGACACACTGACAGCTGATACAAATGAAGAGGCAAAGGTCCTGGCTCCCACTCATTGATGACTGGAGTCCCCTCTCCTGGTCACTGCTTCATGTGGCCAAGGGATAAGGTCCATGAGTTCCACCTGTGGCCATCCATTCATTATCACCCTATGAACACTATTCAGGATAGAAGCCAGTTTTATGTTGGTCTCTTTGAGTCTAATCTTTCTCTTTACCAGTGTACCTGTTTCAGAAAAGAGGAGAGGAAAGAAGAAATGGGGGGAGTGGAGAAGAGAGGAGAGGAGAAGAGAAAGAAGAGGAAAAGGGAAAGAAGAGGAGGAGGGAAAGGAGAGGGGGATGGAAAGGAGAGAAGGGAAAGGAGAGGAGGAGGGAAAGGAGAGGGGGAAGGAAAGGAGAGGAGAAGGGAAAGGAGAGGAAGAAAAGGGAAAGGAGAGGAGGAGGGAAAGGAGAGGGGAGAGGAAGAAATAAAGAGGAATAGCTTAGATTAGGTGGCTGCTAAAGTGCATGACAATTCAGAGATTCTCTGATTCTGTGAAAGCCAGGCAGAAGAGTTTGGATTTGATATGATAAGTAACAGGGAGTCATTTAAGGTTTTTGAGCAGCAGTGACACAGTGAAAGCCAAATCAGTCTGGCAGCAGTACACAGGACAAATACAGCAGGTGTCTGAGAGGCCAAGGCTATCACATGAATCTAGCTCTAGGCTGATGGGAGTGAGAATGTAAGGAAATGGATGAAGTCAGAGACTGACCTAGAGCTGGAATGGGTTGTAGAGACCATTCAGTCCTATTCTTTATTTTACAAATGAGTAAACTGAAGGTCATGACTGGCTTGGGTCTCTTCCTGAGTCAGGAGTCAACAGCACAACCTTCAAGGGAATGGAAAGGAGATTTATCATGATGTAAGGTGAGAATCTTGACAATAATAACAGCAGACATTTATATAGCATTCTCCATCAAGCAGCATGATGTAGTGGGAAGAATTCTATATTTGAGTCAGTCAGTGTCAACAAACATTTGTTAAGTAAGTACTTTGTGCCAAGCACTGTGCTAACAGCTGGGGACATGAAGAAAGATAAAAGATAGTCTCTGCCCTCAAGGAGCTCACAGTCTAATGGGTGGGATACAGCATGTTAAAAAAAAAAAAAAAGAATTTGAAAAGGGCAGGAGAGGGAGGGAGAGAAAGTAGGAGAGCTTGGTGAGGTCCTCCACACTGGTGAAAAAGGATGTGGTGGCCTCAAATGAAGGATCTGGAAAGAGCTCTCCAATATCCATCATCTACCCTCTTCACTAAGAGGGAGGAAGGGACCCAAGGGGCAGAGCACAATGAGTTTCAGAGTTTGTATCACCTTGTAAGAAGATGACTTATACTTGGAATCACACTGGGTTCAAATTACTAGCTGTGTGGCCATGACCAAACCAGTGACCCTCTCTTGAGTTTCAATCAGCTCACTAAGGCTATTCATGATAGACAGGCTGTGATCTGATTCAGGGAAAGGCTTTCCCAAACTGAGGAAACCATAGGACTTTGACATAGGTTGTTTCACGTTCTTATTTGAACTTCAGTCTAATAAGGTTGGTGATCTAGATCCCAATTTTATGGAAATGGAAAACAAGAGAAGCAAAATGATCTGCCCACGATTAAACCTAGAAAGTGACAGAGGCAGATTTCAAACCTTGGTCCTTTGACTCCAGACCCAGGAGTCCTTCACTCCATCACAGATATCTCTCAGTGACAGCCTCCCACTGTGTTGAGGGCTAAAGGGGCCTGGGCAGGTCTTTCCTATATAACCTAAGTCTTCTTTCCTACCCGGGTACAGTTTCTCTTGGAAAGCCCCAGAGCTGATCCAGGTCACAGCCCCCTCTGTTGTACTGGGCTCCATCCCTTACATCAGAGGTGTCAAATTCATGTGGCCAGCAGAACTCCCATGTGGCACCAAACTAGATTAAAGTGTAATTGGGAAATGTTGAACAAAATAAATAAATATGATATGGATAATGTTAATTTGTGGGTTTTGGAGTCAATATGCTGGGCAAGGATACATTTCTATTTGAATTTGATACCATTATTTATGTTGTATATATGCACATGTATATATATATATATATACACACACATATACATATACACATAGTGTTTATATACATAATATTTTGTAGCATATATGTATATATGTGTGTGTGTGTGTGTGTGTGTATATATATATATATATATATATATATATATATATAAAAGAGCTGTAGCTCTATTTTTCTATTGAATGAATTTTCTTTTTCAGAAACAAGAGTACATGGTCACCTAATGCATAAGCATGGAACTTAGTATAAACAAAACCCAGAACTCATCTTTTCATAGGATCTTAGATTCTGTGCTGGAGAACTTAGAAATCACATGTTCTCTCTTTCTGTCTCACAGATAAGAAAACTGAGACTCAGAGAGGTTCGTTTAGAGGCTCAGGGTAACAGAGAGTCAGAATTAGAACCTCGGCTCTCAGATTCCAAATCCAACACTTCTTATTGCATTACAATGTCTATGCCGTCTCTTTTTTCTCTTGTCAGGACACACATTTTTAACTACCACTGGTGTGCTCCACGTTAGGTAATTTTGACAATGAAAAAAATTATAGAGAATATACTCAGAGGGATTTGCCACAGGGCTGCATTAGACAGTGGCCTCTCCTTCACTTTCCAGTTGTTTTTTAGTCACATCCTACTCTTAGTGACCCCACTGGGGTTTTCTTAGCAGAGATACCAAGTGGTTTGCCATTTCCTTCTCCAGCTCTTTTTACAGATGAGGAAATTGAGGCAAACAAGGTTAAGTGACTTGCCCAGGGTCACAAAGCCAGTAAGTGCCTGAGGTCACATTTGAACTCAGACCTTCTTGATTCTAGGCCTGGTGCTCCATCCACTGCACCACCTAACTACAACCTCTCCTAGTACATGCAAAATATGATTTGGTTTACAAAGATCTAATATCCCTTCATGGCAGTTGGTGGTGTGGTGAATAGAGTCGTCTTTCTGAGTTCAAGTCTGGCTTCAGACACTTTCTAGCTATGTGACCCTGGGAAAATCACTTTTAACCTTGTTTGCCTCAGTTTCCTCATCTGTAAAAAGGAAATAGGTTCACAAAGAGTCAGACATGATTGAAACAACTGAACAGCAGAAAACATCCCTTCACAAATATATGTATTGCATAAGGCAAAGTGTGTCTAGTAAGTGGAAAAGGGGCAGGTGTAGCTGGGAGAGTTAAAAAACCCAGAAACTCTCAAGCACTGACCCAACCCTGAGCCTCATTGTGTGAACTAATGTGCACTTTAATGTCCTGCTCAAAACCTTCAGGGACTCCGGAAGTCTAAGCTACTTAGCCCGTTCTTTAGGTCCTCCCACAATCTGGCTCCCATCACCCTTTCCTGCCTTATCATACACTCCTTTCTTCCACGAGTCCTTTACTCAATCATAGCTTGCCGCTTCTCTGCAGATCAATCATCCTTTCCCATCTCTGTGACATTTAGCATCAGTATATCCAAAACACCTTTGCATCTATTGAGACCTTACTCATCCCTCAGAGTACATACATCTCACTTCCTCAGTGAAGCCCTCTCTAATTTCTACCCAAAGAAAAGGCAGTAGATGCGGTGGGAGAGATTTGGAGTGAGGCGAGCTGGCTCTAAATCCAGATACTCCATGTGCACCCTTTGGTGAGTAACTTAAATTCTCTGGGCCTCAGTTGTATCATCTGTAAAATGGGGTTGGACTAGAAATTTCCCAAGACCCATCCAGTTCTAAATTTATGATCTACAAAACTGGTCTTGATTTATTCTGAGCTCCCGGAGCACATAGCTTATAATTGTTCATTTTCCTTAGAGCAGAGTAGTAAATATCTTTCATGTTTCAAGCATCCCAGTGGGTCTGTGGAATAATTCTGCTCTCAGATCAGGAAGCAGCACTCCTCACTTCGGGTTATGACTTAGCGTGAAATGGCGCTTTCCCTTATTTCTTCTCCCACCCCAGCCACCATAATTCAGGCCCTTAGCGCCTGCAGTCTAGACCATTGCAGTAGTTAGTAGGTCAACAGACATTCATGAAACATTTACAACATGCCAGGCATACTACTTCTGGTTCTCTCTGCTCCAGGTCATCCCCTACTCCGTGTCGTCCTTCATTCTCATGACAAGCAGATGCTCTGAGAACATAGGTCTGACCTTGTCTTGGTAATGGAAATGCAAATTTAAAGATCTTCCCTGCCCGTAGGCCCTTTGATAGGCTTAAGAGACTCTGAGAACCTTCCTTGATTTGAAAATATACTCTGCCCCCTAATAGGCTGAATGTGGTCATATGGAGCCTGTGGCAGGAGGCTTGGTTTTCAGGAATGCCTACACCTTGATGCTGTGTGATTGGGCAGTGGCTCAAGAGGGTTGTGACATTCTCTGAGCCAGGAGAAGGCTACATAATCCCTGATAGGGAGGCTTTGCTTTGGGACTCACTTTGAGAAGCGTTGTGTGAGTTGACCAGATGAGACTCTGGGCATCTGTTGAGAGTCCCCTGGCTTTGAAAATCCAGATGTTGATGCTTCCCTCTCTGGTAACTGTGATTTGGTATTGATGTGTAATGGTTGGACAGTTTGGAAGCCTGTCTGCTTGATCTGTTTGTTTCTCTGTCTTGTAAGCTCTGTTTACTTTGAAATTCAGGATGCTGACCTTTTCCCCCTGAACTAGGTAAACGATATGTTTGATTGATTAAAGTAAGCTTGTTAACCCATTTTGAGTTGCTTTCCTTTAGAAAAGCAGATCTAAGAACCTGTGTTGGCAGCCACCCTGGGGATGTTGGGGTGCTTGCTGCTACAGTCTCTCATCTAAGAAGCAGAGGTTCCCTATTACCTGTAGGATAAAAACCTAAACTTGTTTATTTGGTTTTCAAAGCTCTCCTCAGGCTGGCTCCAATGAACCTTTCTGTGCACATTAGCCCCCTCCCTTCAGCCATTCTATGTCCCATCCAAAATGACCCACTTGCTGTTTCCGATATAAAACATGCCCTCTTGTCCTCTCTTGCCTTCACAAAATATGTCCACTGGCCTATAATGTTCTCCCAACTTACCTGGCTCTCATGAACCTTCTGTGTCCCCTCAAGGCTCAGCTGGAATGTTACCTCCCACAGGAAGCCTTTCCTGATTTATCTATTGTGAGCATTTATCACATAGTATTTATTTATCTGGGTGCCTGTTGTTACCATCATCCCTACTAGGAAGTAAGCTCCTCAAGGGCAGGGACTGTCCTTGCCTCCACTGTGTTTTGTACATATGGATAAGAACTGGATGTGATCGATGTCACTGGTAAAAAAAAAAAAAAAAAGTTGCCTGGTAGAGGAAGATCTGACACAGAGGAATTAGATGGGGGAGGGGAGCTGATAGTTCTGGTAACCTACTTTCATGCGGAATGGGTTCAAGAGGGAATGATACATATATATCTGGAAGAGCATAAACATCTAAATTCAGAAGAAATAAAACATTAAAGGGATAAATGGGGGGATAGAAGAAAAGGGAGAGATCTCTAAAGGGGAGGGTGATGGAAAAGGTTAAAAGGGAGATTGAGGGGTGTTGAGATCAAGGACATCAGGAGGATAAGGGAGGGATCTTTGGGTGGGTAAAGGAAGGATCTTTAGAGGGAAGGGTGAGGGAAAAGGTTAAAAGGGGGCATTGAAGTACGTTTGGATTAATGGGAATGGGAAGATAGGGGAGGGATCCTTGGAGGGGAATAGGCCAGGAGGGCAAGGAGAATGAAAGTCATGCACAAACATAAAAACAAAGATGAGGTGTAAAATTTGTTAGGGAAAGTATATATTTATATATGTACATATGTCTGTATATATAACAGTATGTATGTATACATATGTATGTATATATCTATATGTTAATATATCCACACTTAATTGTAGCCTTGGGGTGGGGAGAAGCAGGGAAAAACAAAGTAAAAAGTGCACAACAGGAAACAAAAGAAAACTTATAAGGAAGCAAAGCAAAGCTGAACAGCTCTCCACAAAAGGGTTTATCATATAGGCTCTCTTAAAAGGAAAATTTACTTCTATATATTTTGAATCCTCTCTTGTTCTGTGCACGTGGCAGACTTTATTCTCTTTTTTTAAATTTGAATTTAAGTTTCAATATTTAAATTTAGGATGTTTTGTTTTTCTTTTCTCCATTCTGTATTAGTGTTCTGGTGTATGGGTCTAAAAGTTTCAAAAAAGAATTTTAAAAGGGAAAAAAAAAGTTCTCAGTAAGTATCCCCTCTATCAATGCAAACTGGCACTTTCTCTGCAACAGCTAACATTAGGGAATTTCCTAGGACCCTGAGAAGTTACCTTTCTTGCTGGTGGCCACATTATCAATGAGTGAGACCTGAACTCCAGAGCTTTCTCAGCTGGAGGTTGGTTCTCTATTCACTGTGCCTGCTGCTTCTCACTTTGTACACAGTAGGCACTTAATACTTAAATGCTTCTTCAATTAAATTTGTCTGCTCCCCACCCCCCCAATCCTGGAATGCTCTTGACCTCTTGACTTTCCTGGTTTCCTTCAAAGCCTAGCTCAGATCTTACCTTCTACAAAGTCCATTCCTGGTCCTCTCCCCCTTCCTCTAGTCTACCCGATGCTGAGATTACCTTTCTTTTAAACTGTATTATTTAGCATGTATTTAGTTATTTGTAGACTGTCTCCCCACCCCCAGCCCCCACCCCCACATCGACCCCTTCCACTAGAATGTGAGCTCAGTGGGTGCAGGAATGGTATTTTGGCCATCGCTCCTAAACCGATACTCCACAGATTACCTATAAATGCTTGCTGATTGATTGGCTGAAATTAATGGCACATACTATAGATAACTGCTTCTCTAAACACGGACATTAATCTCAATTGCCTTTTTTATTTTTCATTTTATTTTTCAAAGCTCTTTAGCTAGGAAAAAGAGTGTATTGAGGTTCCCACAAAGGAAACGAAAGGGACACACATGCCATCAACCCTAGGCAGCAACATTTACTCTATGGCAAGGCCACTGTCCAACCCCTCTCTTTGGCCCCTCTCTCATTTTCCCATCTCTCTCTCCACTCCCTGTCTCCATTCTTGGCTGCTCAAGATTCTCCACCTCTAAAAGTCCCACCTTGCTCCCATCCTCTAGAATATTCCTTTATTTCTTCACATCAAAACTTATGTCCTTTCTCCTTCATTCTAGGATGGCACACCTGCTAAATGAATTCCCACCTAAGGGTTCAGGAAAGCCCAGTTTACTCACTTTCAGGGAACATATTCATTTGAGGCAAAGCTTTGGTGCAAAGGAGTGTCTAATTCTAAGCCTTTAAAGGCAGCAGGGAGAAGTCTTTGAGTGACCCCTCAAATGCCATCATAAAGATAGCTGCTTAGCTCCCTCTGAAAATGGAGACAGGCCCAGATGAGAAGGCATAGGGCGAGGAGACCAAAAGTAAAAAAGTCACTAGAATGTTAACACACGAAGGAGAAGATTGATAATCCCTGCCTGCCAGAATGTGGGCAGAGTTAAGCAGCTGGAAAATATTCTAGCAACACTTTCCCTACTTCTAGAACTGATGTCCCTGAGAGATTTGGACTGCAGAGCCAGTAGAATAAATTTTCAGCTTTCCATGGACTGTTTGAATGTCTATTCATACAGGAGAGTGCCTAACTTGACTTCTTGGTTCATAGAGTGTCCTTTGAGAGAATCTAAAGAGGAAAGCAGTTTAATGGGTGGGATTCAGACATGGTTTGGGGATTCCTTTACTTCACCCTCTGCTCGAGTCTCTGGTTGTGGTTTAGGAGCCTGTGTCTGAGAGCGCCTACAGCCTGGAGACAGGAGAGACGCCAAGGGTGTTCCGGAGGAGATTAATAGGGGCGCCAACCTGCTTCTTAATAACTAATTATGCATGGAATTTATCATCACCCTCCACACATCCTCTTCCTTAATAATGTTTGACAGCCCCTGTTTTCCCACTGGCACAAAGCCCATCACAGATAGATTTCCCGGCTAAAATGAAGACATCATCTAAATTCAGAATCCAGTAATATCAAAGGTTCACCTGAGCTTTTCCCAATGGGAGGGTAAGAGAAGGGGAAGCAAGATGAGGCTGAAACTGGCCCAAATTAAGCTTTCCTCTATGAGACAGTGAGGTAATAAAGATCCACCTTCTTGAGAAAGCTGGGACATACTGCATGTACTGAGATGGGGTGACCCAGAGGGGTATCTGAGGTTGGAGATGAAGCTGGGACACGTCCTTTTTGGGAACCAACAGTGACAAATACATTAAGGCTTCTCTGACTGCACCTGATGTCCCAAGGCCAGTTGCAAGGGCTCCCAACTGTCAAAGGAAGGTTTTGTTGGTTTGTTTTTCCCAAACATCTAATTTAAGTTCCTCCTGCCACAGGGTAATCTCATGTTCTGTCTTGTGCTTCTTTTCCTGGAATTGGGGGTGGGGTGAAGATTAGGGATAGGGGTTAAAGAATTTTTCATTATTGATCATCTCCCTGTTGAGACTAAGAGAGGCTAATTGGTTTCACCAGCCTCAACCTTCTCTACGGAAGACTGAATAAACTCTCTTCCCTTTGCCAAAATAAATTTCTTTCTCCACTTTAATTACTTTGCATTAATAATCCCCATTTCTGAAGGCTTACAACTAAGGTTAATGAAAGGGAAAGCCTTGGGTAATAAACTTTTCCCCAGTTACCAGCTACACCCACATGAATGCATTTGAAGATCTATCTACACAAAATTTAACACACTGGTATTTGGAAAGCCTGGATTTCTAAAAAAGGCTGAAATTGCTGCAATTTTCCTCTAGACCTGTCAATGCTATCTTTTAGGAAGGAAGAGCTATAACTGGCCTAAGATTTGTCACAGGGAATTGATAGCAGGGAGGGGCATGCTGCCTCCCTATAGTGACCAAGATCCCCATACCTCCATTGACTCGGCCATGCAAAGCAACTAACCTTTCACCATGGTACCCTCTTCTGGGGTCTATCTTCCTTCAATTCCCATCAGAGCAAGGGATGAGCTCTCTGGAGGAGAGGCCACTGCCTCTTCCACTAGAAAGAAGAAAACAATGATAACAAAAGGTAGCCATGAGTGAAATCTACTATAGTTCATGTTGGGATCAATCAACAAGTATTTATTAAGCACCTTCTGTTTACCAGGCATTGTGTGAGGTGCTGGGGATAAAAAGGACAAAATCAAAACTGCATAGTTAGTCTGTCTTTTGCATCACTGTTGAATCACATCACTTCTATTCCTCCCTACACACACACACACACACACACACACACACACACACACATCACAATATATTTTGCCATATGACTACATCCTGGTTACATCTCTGCTCGACAGTTCTTTATCCTCAGGCAGGTTCAGTTTCTTATCCTATTAACTTTTTTATTACTATCTTATTTTTATATCACCTTCTCTCCCAAATACAGCCCTCCCTCTCCTCAATCCAAAAGGCCATTGCTAGGGGGGAAAAAAGGAAAGAAAGGAAGGAAGGAAGGAAGGAAGGAAGGAAGGAAGGAAGGAAGGAAGGAAGGAAGGGAGAGAGGGAGGGAGAAGGAAGGAGTAAGAAAGAGAAAGAAAAAAAAGAAAAAAGAAAAAGAAAGAAAGGAGGGAGGAATGGAGGGGGAGAGAGGGAGGGAGGAAGGAGAGAAGGAAGGAAGAAAGGAAGAGATTTGTAGCATATGCAATGTTTTCTATTCATAGTCCTCCCCATCCCCACAGAGAGAGAAGGGAGGTATATTTTCTCAACCCATCTTTAAGGCTAAGATTAGTCTTTTTTCCCCCTTAACAAATAATGTTTTTCGACACTGAAGTGGACAGTTTTCATGATTTACAAACTGAAAATAAATCTCTCTGTTTGGAGTATACATCAAACAGAATAAAACCATCAACACTTCCTGATTGGGGAAGTAGCTGTCGGCTCCAGAGACTGATGAATTGAGGTGAGAACTGCAAAGAAGGAACTGTTGGAGGAAACAGATGATCCAGGACATAGCACCATGCCTTGCACATAGTAGGTACTTAAGAAATAATAAATTGACTAACTGGATGATTCATAAATCACATGGAAAAGAAAGACCCAAACAAGGTGGGTGGGGAGAGGAGGAGAATCCCTAGGAAATACAGGGAACGGGACAACAGGATTTGGAGATCAAATTGGCTAGCAGAAAGAGAGGGAGAATGAGGAAAGGGTATTACAAAGAAATAACACCTCAGGGAAGTAACTTTGACTTCTCTTCTTTGGACTGTCCAGCTTTCTCACATTTATATTACATGTATAAACCATTCTTAGCTAGAGAGCTGTATTGAAACAGACTGGCTGTAATTTGCTGAACCCTGGTTAATAGGAATGAGAAGAGTCAGACCAGGTGGTGTTTGCCTGTAGTCCTTTCTCCTGGGGAAGTTGAGGCTGGTGGGTCACTGGATTTGGGCAGTTGTGAGTTGTGGTAGCTTAGTCTGGAATATAAGGAGACTGAGTTCCTCCCCATTCATCACCCGCCACAAAGGGTAGGGGGGAATGGAGAGAGAGAAAGAGAAAGATAGGGAACTGAAGAAAAGTGTGATAAGGAAAGGTAGCCATGAGTGAAGTTTGCTACAGTTTATGTTAGGATCAATCAATCACCGTTCCTTAAGCACCCATTATATGCCCAGCATTGGTCTAAGTGCTGGTGACAAAAATAAAACAAACCTTGCCTTCAAGGGGCTTCCATCCTAACAGAAGAGACAACATAAATGTGCAAAAGCAGTTACAGGGTAGCCCTCTGAGGGTGGAGCAGCATTAGCATTTGGGATGGGGGGGGACTACAACTAGAAACCATTTCATGCAAATGGTAGCTCTTGAGTTAAGTTTTGAATCGCACCAAAGATTCCAAGAAGCAGAGGTGAGAAGGACCATGGAGGTGGCCAGTTCAAAGGCACAAAGGTGGGAGGGAATGCCTTGTATGAGGAACAAAGAAAGCCACGTTGACTGGACTGTACAGTATACGAAGGAGCACTGTGTATAATAAAGCTTGAAAGATAGATTAGGTCAAACTGTAAAGGTCTTTAAAAGTCAAAGTCTGTAGTTTATCTTGGAAGCAACAGAAAGCCACTGGAGTTTGTTAAGTAGGAGAATGACATGTCAGAACCAAACTTAAGGAAAATCACAATGGTAGCTATGTGAATCAAGGAGAGACATGGTCTTTAATTGAGACCAATTAGGAGGCTATCACAATAGCCCAGATAAGAAGTGATGAGAACCTGATCTGAGAATCACTCATGGAAGGGCAATGTAAATGTAGAGGAAGGAACTTTTATACTAGATGCTGGTGGGGTAGAAATGGTAGTGCTAGGGGCAGCTAGGTGGCACAGTGAATAGAGCACAGGCCCTGAAGTCAGGAGGACCTGAGTTCAAATCTGGCCTCAGACACTTAACACAAAAACTAGCCTGTGACCTTGGGCAAGTCACTTAACCCCAATTATCCTCCAAAAAAAAAAAAAGGCCAACTACCTTAAAAAAAAATGAGACCAACCTTGCACAACAGTTATCAAGTTCATTGAGTTAATATTTTTCACATTAATCTTGTTGAATTTGAAATCTATAAAGGGCATGTTGTGAGTCCCATTCCTCAGATTAAAGCACTTTTAAATCTCATCTCTACTTAATGCTTAGCCTCACTGGGCCTCAGTTTCCTCATCAATAAAATGGGGCTACTGAATTAAATGATCTTCTAGTTTCAAATGTATGATCCTTTGACTTCCAGGTAAGAGAAAAATGATCCCTTGAGGAACCATTTCCCTTTGGGATACTTCAAATTATAAAGAAGTTTCCTCATGACATCAAGCTAAACCCTGCCTTTTTCAAGGCAATCACCAATCAGTCTTTCACCCCAGTCTCTGGGAGGATGCTTGCAGGCCACCCATCTCCCTCTCCACCAACTTTTAGCTAGCAACATTCAAACATTTTTGCTTCTTTGATCCAAGATTTCTAGTTCCCTGAAGTCTTCTGCTTCTCCATCAGGTGACTACTAAAACCCATTATGGATATATATTTGTAATTTTTAGAAGTTGGATCAAAGTGTCCCATTGGACATTGGCAGTCCAGGTTTCCAGGCCAGACTTATCTGAGCCATACCAGGAAAATTTGTTTTCAGTTCTTACCAACCACAAGAAAAAGAGAGTGTAAAGTCTTCTTCAAGAGGACTGCACAAAGCACAGCGGCTGCCGGATGACCAGCCCAAAATCCTGCCAGAAAAATGTGCTTCTTTTGTGAGAGGAAAACTTCAATTACCAGAGCTCACAAGCTCTAGAAAGAAGAAGTAGCAGTGAGTGGTGACATTTCTGTAATAGAAGCTATGTTGAGTGTGGAAGACAGAAGGCAGGACTGTCTGCAAGCACTTATTAAATGTCTCTTGTATTCAAGATGCTGGAGATAATAATACAAAAATGACAGTCTCCATCTTCAAGGTTATATTCCTTTTGGGAAAAAAAAGAGGTAAACATTCAGCTATCCAATTTGACTCATTACATAACACATCTGTGTGGTCAAGGTTTGGTCAAACTTTTTTTTTTTTTTGGAGGGCAATTGGGGTTAAGTAACTTGCCCAAGGTCACACGGCTAGGTTTTTGTTTGTGTGTGCGTTAAGTGTCTGAGGTCGGATCCGAACTCAGGTCCTTCTGACTCCAGGGCCAACGCTCTACTCACTGCGCCACCTAGCCGCCCCTGGTCAAACTTTTATTGACTGAGTAAATGAATAAATAAGTGAAAAAAACATTGAATAAGTGTTTATTATGTAGCAACCTCTATGCTAAGCCCTAGGGATGAAAATTCAGAAGCAAAGACAGTCCTTGACCTCAAGGAGGTCAAGGGAAAGATAAGACATATAGAAGAATGCTGACGAGGATGGAGAATATGGTTTGAAAATTTAAGGAACTGTGGAGTGGAGCCCTAAGGGAATATATCAACATGCTATATAGCAGTGCAGTATTTATTTGATTGTTGTTCTAGAGTGGGGAAGAAGGGATGAAAGCAGCAAAGTGAGGAAAGAACTGGGGCCTTCCTAGAGACCTGCTGGCCATAATAGGCATGGACAGATCAGAAGGTGAAAGGAGGGGGCAGTTCCAGACCTGAAAAGACTGAATTCTCCAAAGCATGGTACAGACCAGAGATGGGCCAGGCTCCAGCGGCCAGCTAAGTGGCAGAGAAGATTTGTACTCTGAGCAGGAAGATAAGTATTACTGACTTTGACAAAGCACCTCAGATACATTATCCTATGAGAGCATTACAACATCTGTTGGGGAGGGGTCTATTCCTCCAACTGCCATGATTTCTTCAGGATAAGGACTCTCTTTGGAGCCTAAAACCTTAGTATAACTTGCATAATCTTAGAGAGTTGCCAGGGGCTAAGAGGCTTGTCTAGGGTGACACTGATGCTAAGGGTCAGAGGCAGAATCTGAACCCAGATTCCCTCATCTCCAAAGCCAGTGCTCTCACACCTGACAATCTTCCCATCATCACCATAATCCTTTATATTGGCATGGTCTTTTATACTTGTCAAAGGGTTTTGATGTCCATAGTTCACACTACATCCAGAAATGTTTGTCAGAACTATTCTCTCCTGTCTCTGGATTGTCAGTGATCTGTATCACTAGAGAAGATACTCATATATGATTATTAAATGTGTCTCATTTCTCTGATTCAGCTGTAAGCTCCCTGAGACCAGGGACCAGATCTTATAATTCCAAATACTTTTATTTTGGGAGGCAACATGGCACCACCACCACCACCACACTGACATAATGTTCAAGAAACTAGAAGCAACTTCACACCATAACAAGGTGTCACAGTATGACTTTAGTGAGGACTACAGTCAGTCAGTAAGTCAGTCAACAAATATCTATCTGTTAAACATGTCCTATGGCCGAAACATTTTGTTAAGTGCTGGGAGTACAAGAAAAGGCAAAATTCCCATGCCTTCAGGAAGTGTACATTCTAATAGGGGAGACAATTAACTGCTGAAAAACTGACCATAACTTCAAAATACAAGACGTAGTTATTCCTAGGGGATAAGGCTGAATAAACATTTGTTGACTAAATTAATAAATTGCAAGCCTGTTGAAAGTAGAAAACATGTCTTCTTCTTTGGGCTTTTTGAGGGGGAGGGAAAGACATGGCAGATTCCACCCCCCCACCCCCCACCCCCCCCCACCCCCCCGCCAATTGTGGCTAATAGCTGTAATTTATATAGTACTTTATAGAGACTATCTGATTTAATCCTAAAGATATCATGAGATAAGTAATGTGGCTATAATGAGTCCCATTTTACAGATGAGAAATCTGAGGCTGAGAAAGATTAAGCGATTTGCCCATAAGCAACTAACTCACCAGGAATTATTGGAGGCATGATTAAGAGTCAGATCCCTTCCAACTCCAAATCCAACTTTCTTTTCACTGGGCCGTGCTGACTCAAAGTCAACTAGCTTTCCTGGAATATAGAGGGGATTGTTGTGAGATAAAATTGAACAGATCAAATCAATCAATACTTAAAAAAATTAATTCAGTCATTCACTGGAAAGTCAAATACTGAAATTTAAGCTTAAAAATTTGACCAAATACAAAGAATGGGAAATCAAGGGGATGCCCATCAAGTGGGGAATGGCTAAACAAGTTGTGGTATATGAATGTAATGGAATACTATTGTGCTATAAGAAATGAGGAGCAGACAGACTTCACAATAATCTGGAGAGACATATAAAGTGATGCTGAGTGAGGTGAGCAGGACCAGGAGAACTTTGTACACTATTACAGACATATTGTATGTGGGACAAATAACTTTGATAAACTGGGCTCCTCTCAGCAATGCAAAGTTAGAAGACAACTCCAAAACACTCATGATGGAAAGGGATATCTACATCCAGAGTAAAGAACTACAGAGTCTGAATGCAGATTGAAGCAAACTACTTGCTCTCTCTCTCTTTTGCGTTTTATTTTGTTCCTTCTTTCTTGTTGTTCACTCCATTGGTTATAACTCTTCTTTACAATTTGACTAATGTTAATGAGAAGGTATTTGTAGAACCTATATGGGATTGCATGCCACCATGGTGGGGGGAGGAGAGAAAGGGGGGAAAATTTGCACCTAAAGGAATTGTGGAACTGAAACTAAAACTAAAAGTAAATAAATAAAATTTTTAAAAAATGAATGTAAAATAAAAATTAATTTGACCTTAAAAAAATTGGCCAAATAATGAGAAGACAGGACTCATTGGAAAAGACCATGATGTTGGGAAAGATTGAAGGCAGGAGGAGAAGTGGACAGCAGAGGATTAGATGGATGGTGTCATGGAAACAATGAACATGAGAGTGGACAGACTTCAGGAGACAGTGGAGAGTAGAAGGGCCTGGAGTACTGTGGTCCATGGGGTCACAAGTAAATGAGTGAACAACAAAAACTGAAGATAGTGTTGGAGCCAGATTAGGAAGGATTTTGAATGCCAGGACCATAAATTTAAATGAATTCAGTCAATAGCAGAGAACCACTACAGATATTTAGTAGAGAGATGACATGAACTTAGCAATGAATTAATAATGAGATCTACCATTTATATGGCAATTTAAGGCTTGTAAAGCATTATACATAAGTTATCTCATTTGTGTGGTGGATGGGTTAGGAAAGAAATAGAGGCATGAAGACTAATCAGGAAATCACTATAATAGCTCAGATGGGAAGAAAAGAGGACTTGAATTAGGGAGACTTCGGTGGAAAGGAAGGTAGAAAGGTAGGGCCATATGTGAAAGATATTGAAGAGGTGTCAATAGCAGGATGGCAACTAATTCAGTGTGTTGGGTGAGATACAGGGAGGAAAATGAAGAATGGCTCCAAAGGCTATAATACTAGGTGTCTTGAAGGATGGTGGTGGCATGAAAAGAAATAGAGCTATTAGGAAGAACACATCCAAAAAGGAAGGAAAGCTGAGTTTTAGGTGCATTGGGTTTGAGGTATTTGTGGACCATCTAGGTGAGGATATTCAGACACCAGCTTGAACTATGGAAAGAAAGGTCATGGATGTACGTATTGATAAGGGATTCAATTATATAGACGGGATAGTTAAAACCATGGGAAATGATGAGACTGCCAAGAAAATGAAACTAGAGAGATGACCTAAGATAGGACCTAGAGGAATGCCCACATCAAAGGCTCCTTCAAGATCATGAGACAAATTTTCAAGGTGAGTCCAGCAGCTAGATGGCACAGTGGACAGGGTGCTCACCCTGGATTTAGGAGAAACTGAGTTCAAATCTGGCATCAGACACTTACTAGCTGTGACCCTGGGCAAGTCACTTAACACTGTTTGTCTCAGTTTCTCATCTGCAAAATGAGCTGGAGAGGGAAACGGCAAACTACTCTAGGATCTTTGGCAAGAAAACCCCAAATGGAGTCACGAAGAGTTGGACACGACTGAAGCAACTCAACAACACTAATACTTGAAGCTCAGAGAAATGAGGTTTTGGGTTTGTTTGTTTTTTGATTTTTGGAGGGCAATTGGGGTTAACTGACTTGCCCAACATCACACAGCTACCTTCTGTGTTGAGCGTCTGAGGCTGGATTTGAACTCAGGTCCTCCTGACTCCAGGGCCAGAGCTCTATTCACTGCACCACCTACCCACCCCAAATGAGGTTTCTTACCCAAGGTTGTACAATTAGTTGGCATAAGGTTTGGGGCTAGAACCAAAGTCTATTAACCCCCAACACTAAGCTTCCCACTGAGGGCTCAATATTCCCCTATGCTATATTCTAAATATATTGGATACAATAAAATTCAGCAAGCCTTTAGTAGAAGCCTACTGTGTGTATAGCACTATTCTCCAGAGGCTGAGGACTGAAAGACAAAAATGAAAAGTAGTGCTTGTCTTCAAGGAGCTTGCATGCTGCCCTATGTGAACAGACACGTCCAAGATCATTTGAGGACTGAGAGAATGCCAACAGTTACTGGGATCAGGAAAAGGCTTCTCAGAAGAGGCAGCACACAAGCTGAGCCTTGATGGAACAAAAGATTCTATGCCACAGAGATGAGGAGAGAGGGCTTCCTAATCATGAGACAGCCAACCCAGAGAGAGAGAAGGGAGATGGATGCCTCACTTACAGGGTGGGGGGTGGGGAAGACGGAATGCTGAGTCTAGGGAAATGCAGATGGGATGATGGTTGAAACTACATCAAGGAGAGCACTGTAAAATAAGGCTAGAGCTGTGGGCCTGAGCCAGATAGTGTAGTGCTTCAAATGCTGAGCCTAGAAGTGTTTGATCTTACTGAGAGGAAAGGAATCACTGAAGCTTCTTGAGCAGTAGAATGGCATGGTCATACCTGTGCTCTGGAAAGATTATTTTGGCAGCTGCATCAAGACTGGATTGGAGAGACTCTTCACCCTTCCCTTTTTCCCCTCTCCTCTCCTCCCCTCCCCTCCCCTCCCCTCTCATCTCCTCCCCTCCCCTCCCCTCCCTTCTCCTCCCCTCCCCTTTCCTCCCCTCCCCTCTCCTCTCCTCTCCTCCCCTTCCCTCCCCTCCCCTCTTCTCTCCTCTCCTCTTCTCTCCTCTCCTCTCCTCCCCTTCCCTCTCCTCCCCTCTCCTCCCCTCCCCTCCCTCCCCTCTCCTCTCCTCCCCTCCCCTCTCCTCCCCTCCCCTCTCCTCCCCTTCCCTCTCCTCCCCTCCCCTCTCCTCCTCTCTCCTCTCCTCTCCTCTCCTCTCCTCTCTCTTTCTCTCTTTTTCTCTCTCTCTTCCCTTTTCTCTATTCCCTCCCTCCCTTCTCCCTTTCCTCTCCTATCCCCTCCTATCCATCCTTCCTCCCTTCCTTAGCCTAGACAATGCAACGGTGGAGACAGCCTCCAAGGTGCACATCATAGAGCTGTACCAGGACATGCTCTCCCAAATGGCCAAGCACCTGACAGGCAAACTGACAGCCACCAGTGAAGACTACAAACTTCTGGAAAATATGAATGAACTGACGTGCTTGAAGTATCTAGAAATGAAGGCTATTGCAGTAAACATAAGGAGAAACCTAAAGGCCTTAACCAGAACTCTGCAGCCCTCCAGCCTTCTCTGGATCAGACTGCTTTCACTGAGGAGCAAGCTCATCCAGCTGCTCTGGAGCAGGCAGCCTGCAAGCTGGAGGCATATGCAAAGAAACGAGATGCAAAGTAGAAGTTAGAGGGGCCAGGAAGGCATTCTTTAGCACAAGGACTTTAAAGAATGTTTCAGAAGAGCTGAAATGTTTGGGGTGGAACTCATCAAACAAATGAGACAGTGCTGCTGATCCAAGGGAAATCCAATTGGTTGGATGTGGAACTTGCCCCCT